>JAVQKC010041224.1:0-14363 GCA_036025475.1 Philypnodon macrostomus
TGACAGTTTTTTGTTAAGTACATATTTCCACATGTGTTAATTCATAGTTTTGATGCCTTCAGTGTGAATCTACAATGTTAATAGTCATGAAAAGAAAGGAAACTCATTGAATGAGAAGGCGTGTCCAGACTTTTGGTCTGTACTGTATATATATATATATATATATATATATATATATATGTATATACCATTTTTCTAAAATTAAGCTCTGCCTATAGGTGAGGTTTTTATTATTAATGCACAGATTACCATATAACATGTATTATAAGACAATCTTAAGACAATGCACCAATAAACAAAATTACAAATAATAACATTCAATAATATATACTGTATATAGTAAAAACTTTAAATACACAATAAGCAGTAAATGCCACAATTCTTGAATCAATATTTAGTTTTGAGACTGTAAAATGACAACAATTAATGCCCATCATTCATTTTCTGTTTACTGTATCTTGCCTCTTTCATATCCTTAGGTCTGGCAGTGTTTTTCTAAGCTACTATTGTGTATATTGGGCCTCTTTACTATTGTGTATATTTTACCTCTTTACTATTGTCTATATTTCTGAAGTAATTGCTTCCAAATGTCTGAGGAAACATGCATTAGTCTAATTATGATAAATCATGTAGTCTGTAAAAGTTTGGCTTTATTTTGACTCTAAAAGCAATATGAATGGAATGACGTAAAGGATGAAGAAAGTGCAGAGTCCAGACAAGTATCTGAGCCAGAGCATTGGAGAGTGATTGGTTTGGACCACCCATCAGCACTGGCACAACGCCTGGACTGCTGTGTCTGCTGGATCAGGCATGAAGGGATGGAGACTGGCAGGAGTTTAATAATCCACAGAGAGGGACCATTGTGTTGGAAATATAAAACATGCCAATAGAAAACACGCTCATAATATACAGTTTATGTTATTAGTTACATAGTTTCAAACAGCACACCATCAGTGAACTTTACTTTAGCAGTCGTCGCTCACAGCAAGAGCGGAGTTTGCATGTTCTTCCCGTCTCTGGTTGGGTTTTCTCTACCCATCTCATCAATTTCAAACATGCACAATATGGTAATACCCCACCTAGGTCCTGACAAGATTCAAGATCAGGAGAAGGGTCTCCCATTTTCCGTTCAACGGCTGTTTTCCAGTGGCCTTGAAGGATGGAAACTCTAATATGTATATAATCAATTCTAAAACATGACCAAAGTACAATATGGCTCTTTAGATTTAGTTCATTAAATCTGTCAAAGCTGTCTACATTCAGCCCTTTATTTGTATGACTGATTACAATATGCAATTTAATAAGCAGCGTAAATAAGATCTATTAATCATCTGAACAGCAGCAATCATGTTAGTAACCAGAGTTAAGGCTAGGATAGATCGCATCTCCTGATTAGATCTCGACAAAATGCAAATTCCTCCTCGTCTGTACCATCCTCTGCTCCCTGACCCTGCATGTTCTACCAGCAGTCTGATTTACACAGTATGTTGTAAATGAAATTAACTAATCAAATAAGGCCTCCAGGTTTAACTGTGTTTCTCTGTGACTTAGGCTTTTTTTTCAACTAACCCCTAAAAAAGACCAACCTATATAAGCAGCGTACTGTGGTTATGAGGTTTGTAACGGGCTGGCATATAGCGGTCATTAACACGTGGAAGCACACAAAGATTTCTCTTGTGTTCACTAAATGAACTAAGGTTTAGTCTTTAAATAACATGCTCAGACATCATTGAGTTTACAAGTTTTTTTGTGGCTATTTTAACACAAGATAGGATGTACATTTATTATTGGCTTTTTTGTTGTTGAACACTAGGGCTAATACAGAGACACCCACAGCCATTTACAAATTTAGATTGAACACCAAAGTCCCCATGTTCCTACTGTAATCTACTGCAGCATAATCCTGGAAATCCTACCAGATCACAATAAAAAAAATTACATTTTATTGTTAAATGCATCACGTCATGTTTTCCAATGTATCTAAAAAAGATAGATGAGTTGAAATATAAAGAAATGCGAGAAAGATGATTGCATGGGGCATTATTTATACAGTTTATTTATTATAGTAAAGGTTCTCACAGAAGTGTTTCTCTCTACCTCCTCTTCTTCAAATAAAAGGCTTTTTGAGATTTATAGGATTAGACACAATGGATTTCAAAATGGCTTATGTTTGATTCCATGTACTGACCATAACTTTATCCAATACACACAAAGTGCCCCTACAACTAACCTTTGACCTTTCCTACACGGGCTATCCTTTCAAGCGATCAAGCTGGCGAACTATCTCGGTAATTGACATGCAGAACAAAAACATGGACCACTCCTGGATAAAACATATCATAATCCTTGGAGGTGGGGAGCCGAAGGATTCAAGGCCACCAGGATTGCTATTCAGAGCATCCACAGACACCAGGACCTCCGGGAAAGGCATTGTGAAGTGTTGGTATGAGACATGCTATGACACTCCTGGGAAGAATGCTGCCTTAAGACATCAGGGAACGTAATTGTGGAGCTATGTGGACATAGGTTTGTGGCTATTAAGGACAATGTTTAGAGTGGATTTTTTGTTTAGTTTCTGCATAAAATATTTAAAATTATGCGTTACTACAAGTCTGATTAGTTCATCGGGGATCTAGACACAGCCAGCTGAACAGAAAAACAAAGTGATAATAAAGAACTGAAAAAGTGTCTCCACAACTGGCTGAGCTAATTTGAGTGAATTTGGCTATAGCTAAAATGTATAGCTATATACAATTTCATCTTTTGAATTACACATTTGCCTAGAAAAACTTACCTATATACATACATACATACATACATACATGCATATATACATATATAATGTTTGTGTGATTAATGGGGTTGTTTTGGAAGAAGTGTGCATTTTTATTTCTGATAATTATGACTGTGCTAGTGGACGGCACGGATTTGTTTAATTGTTTTGGCCAATTAGATTTTGTAGATGTGACATTGGTTGAGTGATGGAAAGCTTATTAAGAGAGAAATAACGCAGAACACATATTGTTTCTGAGTATGAAGACCCAGGTGTGAGGATGCTGAATTAATTGGGTTCAGGTCGAGGTTGTAAATCTTTAAGTGCCAAAATAAAGCCCTATTGTCCTCAGTTCATTTGGGGACGATCATTGTTAGTAGATAGTAGCAATTATTCCAACTATGTAGGTTTTTCTATCTTTTATCTCCCCCATCATTCCCATTTATGGCTCATTTGCCACTGGGCACCATCCCAGCTCAAATTAGTGTATTTGACGTAAGGCCTTCAGGTAAAACATTGCTTTTATTGAGACAATTGACCTGTATTTGTAAAAGTTATGCCATTACCTTGAAGAGGGGTAGGGTCAGGTGAGAGTAAGGGTCAAAGCAGGGCTACAGTCAAGACCAAGCTGTGTCTAGATCAAGATAAGATCTGTGCTTAGGGATCCAGACAGAAACCAGTGAATGATACAATGAAGGCATTGAAGAACAAAGTCCATGGTTCATTTAGACCAGGTTTGCAAATGGTGAAAGAAGCACTACAGAGACTTTATTGAGTGAGATGTTCAATGTAGTATAAATTATGTGGAGATATAACCCAGACAAATCAATGATAATATATAATAATGATTATATATATATAATATTAAATAAGGAGAAAATTAACCAATCATTTACTTAAATTGGATTTATTTGATTTGGATTTCACAGATTTATGCTTACAATACCAACCCTCAGTTTTCAGAAAACCATCTTGGGTGTATCCATGCACCTAATACAACCATCACTATCGGGCCCCTCATACTCTGTGGCCTTTATAAGATTAATGCAATGGATGGAGCAGGTGTCTGCCAAAATTCTTCCTCTGTTTAAACCTCCAGGCTCATACCAGCAACCTAATCCTATTAGGCCTAATTGAGTGAAGTCGACAGTCTTTTTCAGTTAAACTAAGTTCATGCACTAATGGGATTCAAAAGGGGTAAGAACAAGGTACAATGTGTAAAGAATACACTGTAAAATTAGAGTTGCTTAAAAGAAACTGATTGCCTTAAAAATACTTTCTAACTTACATACATAGTCCCTCCAATACATACAAATATATTAACAAAAGCCTGCCTGGTCAGTGGCTTTGACTTTTTACTGTGTATTTGACATTAACCAGTTATTAAAATGAATTCAACTTTTTCCTGTCAGTGGTTGAGAGAGAGGTATCCCAGCACATTTGGACTTCAGATGCTATGGACCCTGGACAATGGCTATTAGACACAGGACACTGACACTATAGAGACACACACTGACAGGGAGGCATAATGCGTTTTATTTTCTAGATTTTTAAGGTTAACTCATTTTACAGTGCATTGGTAGTGTTGGTGTGTGGCATGGTGGACAGTGTGGATCAGCGGGTCAGTCAGCTGGGACGGTGTTTGGGGACCTGGCATCCTACTGTGGCTGGGGTTTGTGTTGAAGGTAGAAGAAGGCAGTGGGGTGGAGGTCTCTCGAGAGGCTACATAAGCTCTGAGGGTGGAACAAGGCCAAGATAATTGGTGTGTTGGGACCCCCACAATGACTGTGTGTGTCCTCATAGGTGTTTATGATCCATGTTTAATACACATTGTGATTCATGGTCAAATATGATTTACGATAGCTGATCCAAAAGACAAATATGGGAGTCGTCTTTATTGTTGCATATGAGAACATGTTTGAAATAATATTTCCAATATTGATGTTTTAGATACTGTATATATTTTAGTTTTTTATGAAACAGAAAGAAACATTATTTTGTCAATCATTTTAGAACATCAAAAAAGAAAATACTGTATTGTTGAGTCGCAGGTGACATCACAACATTCAACAACTGTAATAGGAGATGGGGGGCAGGAAAATGACAGTTTTTTTTCAGGATTTTGTGTGTGGTTGGATAGATGGCTTTAGATAGCTCTAAGATTGACCTTGTCACTAATAATCATCGAAAACATAATCAGAATGAACTGGGGGGATATTATAAAAATCCAATGTAATTAATACCAGAAATATCACAAGACAACCATTAACAGGTTATAGGAAACATTAACATTTCAGCTATTTATTGTCGTTGAAGTACTTATCTATTAGACAACACTGGCTTATTGTATATTATTTAATTAATGAAATGCAAATAATGAACGACTACTTTTGTTTATTTAATTCTACATAAAAGCTTTCAGTAAAAGGAAAGCTTTTACTAAAGTTTGTGGTTTCTGCCTTTTTGAGCTCTCAACCATTCATATATAATAACAGTAATATGTAGTTTTTGTTTAAAATAAACATCGTCATGACTGAACACTGGAAAAATAGAAACAAGGTCTGATACAGGTAATGGTATTTCTGTAAAACAGCTGATTTTTACTTTATAGGATCTGATGATTTAAAACCACTTTCTTTCTCAATCATGAGAGGATGTTTATCTGTATCTAAAACTTCCTGTGATTCAGATACTATCTACAGTGAAACATCCCAAAACCATTGACTTAAGAAAGAATCAAAAGCTTGTCATGTCAGTGTGTCCACGGTTTGGCTTGTGGCTACGACTTGATCTTATCGGCCCTTTGTTAACATCAGCCCTTTGTTCCATGCAGACAAGATGAACAGTGGTGATAGTCCCATCTTCACAGAGTGCATTATAGAGGTCAGTGAGGGACAGCGTTTGGCCAAAAACATGGCTCGGGGTCCTGCTCGCGGCCAGAGGTGATACACTGGACCCCTTTGAAGAAAACATATCTAAAACAGACATTTACACTTACACAGATACATTTTTGGACAGTTTAATGACATCAGTTCAGATTTATGGTTGACTGATAAATAAGAAAAAAATACTTTTTCTAACTTGTGGTCAGTTCAATAGAACATTTTAAGATTTTTTCAATTTTAACATGTATGAACAATGAATGAGATACAACTGTGAGCATCCATAGTTCACACAGAGACGGTTGTAAACTACACAGCAGGTAATTAAGCTATTATGGGCTGTCTTTTTTCTTAATCAGATTAAAGATGGTTTGGCCTTCAGAAATATCTCCTAATCGGATTAATTGTCTCTTTTTCTTCTGTATTGTCTTTGTTTCTTCATGTTAAAATGAAATTCCTTCAATATGTCAGTGTTGTCCCTTTGAAGTTTCCATGGGACATTACAACTCTCTATTGAATCCTTCATTTTCATATTCAATTTATCTTTAAAGTTAAAATGCAGTTCTGTTCACCATCCAAGGCAGTGGCTAACAATAGCTCAACTTGATCCGAAACTAAGCTATGCGTTTCCAATGGCCCGTTAAAAGTGGCTCGGATTGTGACAAATCCAGAGGCACAAACTCCTTTCAAAAGTTATGGGAACTTCAGACAGAGGACTTCATTCAGTGTAGGAGCAAAAGTCACTTTGAGTAGGCATTTTTGTGGTACCATAGTTATTAGTTTTACATGTAGTAACATTGGTGGTACACATATCTTCTTGAAAGTATCTGAGGTCTTAACAATAATTAATTAATTATGATTATTTATTTTCAATATGTTTACTTTTATATTAGAGTGCTTGTACAAGCATGTGCGTTTACAGCCTGCTATGAGTCAGTGTGGAGTTGGCAGGTTGGCCTCGTCTTACCATAGGTTCTCCTCGGGTATTCATATTAGTACAAAGATTGGCGAATTAATCACTACTATTGAACAGATTGTCTGCCTGTGTATGTATTTAGGTGCCAGAGCAAAAAAAAGATGAAAGAGATGATTACAGAGACCTATACCTATGAATCTGATACTAGTATACAGGATGGGCCATAAGTTGCCATACATAGGGAAATGGTCCCGTGGAGGGGCCTTCCAGATCCCAGGATCTCTCCTCTCTTGAGTTCTATCTTTGGGGGCACTTAAAGGCCATGGTGTATCAGGTGAAGATACGAGACATAAATCATCTCAAGGAACGTGTCATTAACGCCATTACAAGCATCACTCCAACTGTGCTAATGAAAGTTCATCAACAGTAGAAAACATGTGTTAATGTGTTTTCGAAACAATGGTGATCATGTAGAGCACATTATATAAATAAAAACGGTTGTCCAACATAACATTTTTATTTTTCCTATGTATGGAAACTCAGGCATCTTTTTCGGATGCCCCCAGGACGCCTCCCTCGGAAGGTCTTCCGGGCATGTCCCACCGGGAGGAGACCCTGGGGGAAGACCTAGGGCACGCCGGAGGGATTATATCTCTCAGCTGGGAAAGCCTTGGAATTCCACCGGAAGAGCTGGAGGAAGTGTCTGGGGAGAGGACCGTCTTGACATCTCTGCTTAGACTGCTGCCTCCGCGACCCGGCCCTGGATAAGTGGAAGAAGATGGATGGATGGAAACTTATGGCCCACCCTGTATACTTGCAAACAGTAAAATAGTAGTCAACACAGATCCCCCTTCCCACAATATTACACCTGCTTGGACTGCAAAAACAAAATACTAGAGGCCCATCTTATCTTACTCCATGAGTCAACTCAAGTCTTTCTCAAAAACCCACTCAGCACTTGCACATGCACATGTTTAAAGGTGGAGATCCCAGTGATGGTATGCAATGAAAGTAGGGGTTAAAAGAGACACAGCCAAGTACAATGATATAACAGGAGTAAAAAAAACAAAATCAAAGAATTTGAATAATTGCCATAATTCAAGGTGGCTGGGCACAGTCGGGGGCAGTGTCAGCGTTGGTCGAAACTTTTGCCATCCTAGAGGAGATACGGTTTGCACAATTAGCCACGCGAACTTTGACCCCGCTCCAAATAATTAATGAATAACAGAGGGGATAAAGACAAAAGGCGCGGCGCTGGTGTGGTTGAGTGGTGAACAGCGGTAATACATCAAAGAATGCCGCTAATTGGCCCTGTGGCTTTCATTCTTTGCCCTATTTCTTTCAATTCATTGACTCAAAATAATGGGTTCAGGTTCATTATCAACAGGTCGTAAGCCTTGGGAGTGCCAAAATTCAACCGGAGAGTCAGGGGTGTGCGCCGGAACGAGCTACCGGGACGTGCCGTTGAAATGTGTGTGGAAAAAAATGGCTTAGCTAGATTTTGCCTACCGCCCCGAAGTCGACACACAAGGGAAACGAAGATCGTTAACTAACGTAACATAGGGCTAAGAGGAGAGCCATTTGTAGGATTGCTGTCGTCTTAGGAAAGTTGTTTGTTCAGTTGCTCGGATACAAGTCAAGATGCTGGAATATAACTGGTACGGACAGGTAAGTTCACCATGGCAATGCTTGCAATGTTACTTAAGGTCAAGTTTGCTCCAGGGTACTGCAATGTACTGTTCTGACTGTCCGTGGCTTCTGAGAATATTTTAAATTTAATAAGGAAACATGAATTACAATCTAAAAAGTTAACATTGTTATTTTTAGCCAGCCTTGATTGTACTGTAATTAGATTTTTTCCCCCAAAACAACACAGAAATCCCACTGTTTGGAACAATACAGTTTACATCACATGCATCTTGGGCAAAGAGAGGCTATAACAGACTCAACACAAGACACCCAAGTCAGGTTTAGGCCTGGAAGTGTTTAGTGCAGTTGGGTTTAAGGGTAATTCGAGGCTCAAATCCGACTTGGAATGATATTAACACACTTAACAGCATCAGTACTGCCAATAGAGTCAAGTGTATGCATGAGTTGGCCTGATGAATGAATGAAAACGTATTACTCCGATTACTACTACTACTACTACTACTACTACTACTACTACTACTACTACTACTACTACTACTACTACTACTACTACTACTACTACTACTACTACTACTACTACTACTACTACTACACTTTTTTTTCAACTTTTTTTTGTTCCTGATGCGTGATGTTGCAGGTTAGTCATGAAGACATATTGGTTAAACTATTGTAGTTTGGTGCCTTGCGTTTGTCCTTAGCTGGCTTCTTATCTTGCCGGGACCGATACCTGGCAGTGCCACCGGCTGCAGTTTGCTGATGTGAACCCGGTCATGTGAATTGACTTCACTCATGTACCGCAGCAGCACCACAAAAGAGCCCGAGCTGAAGCTTTAGTTAACTCAATTACAGTAACCTTGTCTGTGCTCCACACGTGATACTGTTTTAATACAAGAAAGTTGGACACATTGGCTTTGGCTAACCCTCATGTCTGTCCACAGCAGAGGTCAGTATTTATGCAAAATCACACAAAGCCTGTAGTTTTTCTTTCTACACTTGCTCATAGATTATCATGAAAGCTATATCACAAAATATTAGGATGCATACTCACTGGCCACTTTATTAGGTAGACTAACGATTGGGGAGATTTTGGTTTGGTATGTTTAGACAAATTCGTTTTTCTTATGCATTATGATGTTTGTATGCCATTTTGGAAATATGTAATTACATGGAAATAACAGAATTTGTGCATTATTATATATTTTTTTAAATAATTCAGACTCAAACAGATCAGTCAGTGCTCAGTCAGTATTTTACTTCTACATGAATAATACACTGCCTGGATAGACACTAATTCTGTTGGACTACCTTTAGCTTTGTTTATGGCTTACATTCATTGTGGTATTGTTTTGATAATCTTCTGCAATGTCACAAAATATATTTCCGTCTAATTTTTCACCAAGACGGAGCGTTGGAGCACCTCTATCCACCTCTGGTCTGCTGCTACTTCATTTGCCAAAAGGAGACATTTCCCATACCTGGGTGAGCCATGTCAAGCAATTAATTCTTTAAAATGCGCCTTTTAAGTGAGTCTTTTGGTGTGCGGGGCCCCCTGTTGTGATGAAAGAGGTTGTGTCATCTCACGTTAGCGTCGTGCAGGTGCCTGAACATCAGATCAGTAGCATGAGCACAGGCTAAATCAGGCCTAGACAGACATGGATACATACACTGAAAATTTTGACTAGTTTACCAAGCTTTGAGCATTTTTAAATCAACAATTTCATTGATTGGTTTCAAATGACTGTATTTGCATGATTTACTTTATTTATGTATTTGCTTTGTATTTAATTGAAAGTGTCAACAAACGACCCCCCGGTGATTAAATGTGAGAGTGAATGTTGAAGGGAATCAGTTTCAAATGCATTATTAATTAAGGTTAACTTTTATTTTGCATAGTTAGAGATAGAGATAGTGTTGGAGAGAGTTAACATGAAGCAGACTCAGAGGAAAGAACTGAAGGATCAGGAACTTAAGTCCAGGAAGCTGGTTTTAAATCTGTATAAGTGAACTACTGACCTGAAAATGTGCCATTGAGGGGATTTGAATGAGCACATAAACCAGTGAGTGAGTGTCTGGTATGTTATTCACTGTGTGTACCTGCGTCTAATGTAGGGATGCACAATTAAATAGAAATTGGGAAATCAAAAAAGCCTCTACAAACATGAAAAGCATGTGATTCTTGTGAAGCTTTAACCGTTCATATTTTAGTGTATATTTGAAGTGTTAATAAAGTCAGGTTTTAAAATGTGCTGTGACCTGAATTGTGGTTTTAAAAACAATATCACAAATATAATAAAACTATGTTAGATTGTATGTCTAGTTTTTAATGAACTCTAGCACTCTACATACTTATGCAACATTTGACGACTAACTCGTGTCTGACATTGCCTTTTTGGCCAGTTCAGTGTGACTCTGAAACTCTGGACCAAATGAGGAGGAACAGTGGAGTACTCAAGTTAAACCAGTGTCACTGAAAGTCTCATATATACTGTATACTACTGTATCCAAACAGACAGCCGTGTGTGTTGGACTATACCATACACTATGTTTTTTTTATAAGATGAGTACAGCTATCCACTGCAGTCAACTGAGACCAATGGCAAGGAGAAAATCAATGTAGAGCATAGGGTCTAATACAGAACAACTGTAAGTACTAAGTATACATAAAGTTTGTGCAATGAAGTGGTTAAAAACATGCAAAGATGTACGGCCTTTTAATCTAACATGCATTGATACAAACTGCACGCTTCTGGTAAGATTCTCGATTGTAAAAACATTGCACGCCACAACAGCAAAAAAAAAAAAAAAATAAATAAAATAGGAGGCATTCTTCTGAGTTCACGCTCACATTCTCAACACATAAGTCGAATAAATACGCATGCTTGAACCCTGACACTGGTGGGAGCAGGAAATTCGAGAGCCTAAGATGGATTTGTCCAAAGCAGTAGCAATGCCAAGTGCGATTAGAATACCCGCTAATGCTCTGGAGAAAGCGGCACATTTGATTTGATATGTGGACTTTTGGCAAAAAGTTGGATAAAAAAGTAGTGGCATGTGCAATGAGTGAAGCCCCAGTAGTATTCAGTACAGGGTGCACAATATTTCACTAGATGTTTCAAAGGCTTTATGTTTTGAAAATGATTTTTTTTAATTTTATAAAACACTTTTCTCAAGACTCAAAGACGCATTACAATTACATTATTCATTCACTCCTCAGTCACACCCGGTGGTGGTAAGCTACTTGTCTAGCCACAGCTGCCCTGGGGCACACTGACAGAGGCGTGGCTGCCAGTCTTCGTCCACCACCAAATACCAATCACACAACCACATTCATAGGCAATGTGGGTTAAGTGTCTTGCCCAGGGACACAATGACAGTATATGCTCGGGCAAGGAATTGGACCGGTCTGGTTGCAGGGTGAACGCCTACCCATTCCCGACCCATTTTGTGGCTTCATTTTTAGATTATAGTTAAAAAATAACAATAGCAATATGTTTGCTATTTAGTTTCTATTTTTGGTCATGAATACATCACTACTGAAAATAAATCAGGGAGGGGATTATTACCAGTTTTTAATTCTTAAATAATATATGTACTCAAGTAACATTACATACATTACATCACCTCACCTCTCTACTTTCCCTTTTTACTACTGCTCTATTTGACATTATAGACAACTGCATACTTGTCTGAGACATCTGATTTTATATGTGTCATGTCAGGGAAAGTTGAAGGAAACAGAGGCATGTGCAGTGAAGCTTGGTCATGTGTACAGCAGAGGAGTTTGCATAGAGAAAATTGCATAGAGCACTTGGACCTGGTAGACTAAATGAGAAAAACGTCAAAATAAATTAAATTCAGGCACAAGTCATTACTGCAATTAAGCCAAGACTTGATGTGCTGCAGGATCTGATAAGCCACAGGAAAGTAAATCATAATTAAAATGATCATTTATTGCCTTGAAGTTACACTAGCTTAAAGACAGTTCTTCATTTTCAATCCACCTTGCTATTACTTTCCATTGGCTGTAGGAAAAAAGGCCCTGCAGAGATATGCACCTATACTGAGCCTTCAGCAGATAGAAACAGCTACCCCCAGAAGAAGACTTTTTTATGTCGTTTTTTTTATTTATGAATCGTCAATTCTAATCAAGAGATATTCCTGGACGTTTACATTTATAGTTTTCTTAGTCTATTTAATTTTGTGGCTCTAAGTAAGAGAGCATTAGATGTTGCATGTGATAAAACTCCTCAAACCCCCTAAATAACTAACCCCTTTGCGTTGATGGGAAGGGGAGCGGTGGCACTCTTGGCTTTATCACATCAGGCTTCTTGTTCAAACGGTAGGAGCTCAAAGATAGCAGAACACAGCCAACAAGCGCCTCTTTGTCCCCGGCACAAACCAGATATTATTAGTTCGGCTAAGGTCAAAGTTGATTGAATTTTCTGCTTAGTTCTCATTAAACAGCTATTGCATTATTTAATTTCCCACAATCAAGTTAGGACAAGAGCGGGCTGTGGAAGCGGGGGTGGAGAGGGAGTAATCGATAAATCTTTCTCCCCCAAAGAAAGCGTTTGAACCGGGGTTTACAAATTTAGACTACAAATGCACTCTATGCTCTTTAACGAACGAGGGCCGATCTGTGTGATACCATGTTAAGCTTCAAAGCTCAAAAAGTTTGATTTAGACTCTGTGAAGGGACCTGCTATGCCATGCTCAGTTATGAGGACAGATTATGTTTTAGATGCCAGTAGTAAGCATTCATGAACAGTTTACTACAATGATAAGTACTACTCAAAAGTATAACTAGGTCTGCTGGAATGCTGAAAATGCAATATTTGCTTGTTATTGTGATGAATTGACATAAATGATTACATACATAATATAATAAACAAATAAAAAATATAAAGAAATAAATACAAATAAATAAACAAAAACAAACAAACAAATAAATAAATAAATAAATAAATCACAACCCACTGCAAGACCATAATTGTACCAGCTGGATGATACAGGAAAAGAGTGGGGACTGTATAGCCTCTACAACATGGTGACATGGTTAATGTGTGATGTAAATAAGATCTATCTTCCATCTTATATTTGTTCATGACTGGCTTTAGTCAAAATATTACCCCTAGTTCTTTATTTATTCATTCAGCCTCTAATGTGCTATTGCCATGCACGTAATATTCACGTTTCTAAAGCAGATTTTAATCCTTGTAAAACAGGAACTATGAGGTATGGAGATAATTTGTGCTGTTATATAATATTCAGAATAGATCTCTACAAAGTGACCATGTAAATCATATTATTATATTGGTGTAAGAACATCTGTATTGCAATTTTGAAAATGTTTTAAAATAATGTACATCAATTTTAGAGGTTAAGCAAACTGTGAAATGGATCAAACGCCTTTCAAAAACACAGCATAATATGTAGTGGTCACATGTAAATATGCTTGTTACCAACAGTACATGATATGACAGACATGAATACTATACTACAGAGGAAGGCCCAGCTTTAAAATAGATTGAATTTGTATGCCTGCCATGTCCATAGACTAACCCTGACATTGGATTAGCCTAAACAGTACAAAACCAACACACGCATATGGACGTTGAGTTCAAAGGTTGTAATGTTTAAACTAATAACAAAACATGCTGTTCAGTATGACATTAGTGTATACCAATGTTTATATTTTTAAATCACTTTGACACTGAAGCGGTCCTGTCTTAAAATCAATCAACTGCATAACTCTAATTTATCCAGAACAGTGTTTTTCAGCTTTTTTGAGACGGGTCGCATCGTTTTTAGTGAAGAAAAATCTCAGGGAATCACGTCGATGTTCGTCTGCGTCCGCAGATCCTAGCTGTGAACACGATAACTCAAAAACGAATTGCCGGATCAGTTTCAACATTTGCACACAGGTACATACCATAAAGACCCAGAACTGTATCGATTTGGGTACTTCTTCGATGAATATTAATTAAATAATAAATTAATAACGGGCCAAAACTGTGAATGCAATAACTCAGAAAGTCTTTGCTGGATCTTTTTCAACTGTTGCACACAGGTACATATCATGAAGATGCAGAACTGGATTGAGTTTGGTACATCTTCGATTAATGACAATTAAATAATTCAC
>JAVQKC010041241.1:0-23632 GCA_036025475.1 Philypnodon macrostomus
CTCTCTCACAGTGGACATGCACCTACGATGAAAATTTCAGACCCCTTCATGACTTCTAAGTGGGAGAAATAGCAAAATAGCAAGGTGTTCAAATACTTGTTTTCTTCACTGTACATTAAAAGCAGTTATGTATATGCAAATTTTTCAGTTTCAAGAAATATAGCCCACTAAAACATATAAATTAAATATTGGTGTCGGTATCGGCCAAATTGGTAATTGAAGTATCGGCAGCAGTATCGGCCAAGAAATTCCATATCGGTGCATCCCTACTCAATTGTTATCTCTAGCTAATGTCTATGTACAATCTCATAAATCTAAAAAAATACATAATACAGAATATAAATGTTGGGGAATAGACCTTCAACATATAGTTTTGTGAGCGTAAAGAATGAGTAAAGGACTGGAGATTCTAGGTTAAAAGTGGTAAAAAACTACTTAAAACAAAGAAAGCCAACAGACAGGTTAACAAATTTAAATTTTATGTCAGTAAAAAGATGCTGAAATAAAAAAAATAAAATGTTCCTCCCCTTCCAGATTCTAGACACTGCCAGCATCACTCCAATAGAAAATATACAGTCTGCCCAAAAATAAAATCAATGACCCTCGAAACCTGCTGCTAGTTCTACAGACAATTTTTCTCAGGCGCTTGAAGAGTGGTGGGCAGAAGAATGGTGCAGTGAAAATCACTTTTGGAAGATCTGTCAAACCCTTGGCACAAGAGCACAACTAAACTGGGCTCTGTAGACTGTCACGTATACGCCGCCCTGTTGTCTCATCCTAAATGCCTGCAGAGCTCAATCCTGGACCAAGAGGACAACTGAATGTATGCATGTGTCTAATAGCTGCAGATATCGCAAATGTATCGGCATTGCAACAAAGTCTGAAATTTATGCTCAAAATAATTGTCCAATCCAATAAAAAAACATGGATCCAAATTTAACATTTTACATGCTCTGATTCGGTCTTCACTGAGTTCTCAGTTTGGTCCTGGTTTGGTTCAGGTTAAAAAAAAAAAATACCCAACTATTCCAAATCATATTGGTATTGAAATGCTCAACATCCTTATTGCATATGATGTGTTTTTGTATTCTTGTGCAGGCCTAAAGTACATAAGTGAAGGTAGTTTCCATAGGCACCAAAGCTATAGACATCCCTTCTCTGGAAAAGTGCAGAAATTTGTGGAGCGGAGAGAATTAGTGTCTCCCTGCTGTGGCAAACAGATGGGTGTATGGAAAGAAGAGGAAAGGGAGGAGCAGCATCATGACGACCTCTGAGTGGAGCAGGGTGGAGATGATGGGTGGGGGTCGGTCCTAAGGGAAACACTGGTGGACAGGGAGCCGAAGCCAGGTCACCTTCTCTAGAGAGAGCAGCTGTGAACACTCTGCCCCTGGGAGGAGGGTCACTACCATCCACCACTGAGATCTTTGTATATTCAACTAACTTCAAGTAAATGTATCCTTGTCCAAATCAACAAGAGTAAATTGAATACTGAATCAACACTAAACATTTTAATAGGACTGGAAATTATTTTGAGTGTGTATTTTTGTCAGATGAAGCCGGACATTATGCCCCTGAGAGAAGGGTCACCACCACTACCACAGAAAGCTGGCTATCTTTCCAACCAAAGCCCAGATTTTCTCTCTCTTCTTGCCGCTTTCACCGTGCACAGGTCTGCAATAACAAAGCCAATTAAGAAGCCCAGGAGAGCAGCTAGCGTAGTCTCACAGTCGCCTCGCGCTGACTTGGCAACCAGGATTATCGCTCAAGAGAGTACCTTTCAACATCGAATATACAGAATACAAGCAATTACCATTGAATACCTCCATTCTCCCGTTCCATTTTGCCGACTGATGCAGTGACTCATAAAACCGCTTTTAATTTATCCCAAACGGGCAACTCAGGAAATAGAAGCAACAAAATAACATTTTGTGTTTTAAATAGGACTATAACTATAACCTCTGTCGACAGTCGTGCTTGTGTAATGACCAAGCCGCTGTGGGACTGTACCTATTTACTGTACTTGACATTTCTTGTGGCATTTGTTTCATCTGGATGTCACACTGTATGACATTATTTCTGGTTCTAGCTGCAAGAATCAATAATGGCATATTGTTCTGGGTGACACGCCTGGGACTGATATGGCAATCTCTGTGGCATGTCCACTATTGTCCAGCTTCATGTAGAAGAGAATAAGGCTAAGCCGGGACCAAACCAAAATATTTCCAGGGCTAAATTTGAATTGTTTCATGGGACACACCACAAAGACAATCAATGCTGTGTGCGCACTACTGTCCAGCTGCATGTAGAGGAGAATAAGGCTGCATAGATGTGTGCATACACAGTAATCTGTCTGTTATACTGTGAAGATTGCTAAGAAATTTGCATTGTATGTTATTATACTGGTCAAAATTGTGTGCAAATCAAAACTTAATGACTAAACCCAGATCAACCTAGGGCAAAGCCAGCATTTAGAGAAGAGTGAAGCAAGGGATCTTCACATATGTGGGCATAAAGCCTAGAGTTGAAAATAAAAATATCCATTTTAAGATACTATGCAATTTAAAACTAGTATCAGAATAGGATACTCATTTTGAATCAATAGTGATACCAACGACGCAGAAAGTGTAGGACTACTCAAATAAGATCAACCAAAAAAAAAAAAAAAAAAAATAGTTAAATACATTAAACCAACACTACTATAATCTGCCAATGTTTGGGGCGTATGTCACTTAACCCACATTGCCTATGAATGAATGTGGCTGATGGTGCGCAGTGGCAGCCACGTCTCTGTCAGTTTGCCCCAAGGCAGTTGTGGCTACAGATGGAGTTCACCACCACCAATCTGTGACTGAGGAGTGATTGAATAATGACTTTGGGTATCCTGAATGGCCACTGCAGACCAGGAAAGGCATCCCTCTATTCAAGTAAGTGGTCTCAGATAGTCATTCAGTATTGCAGCAGTCAAGTGCATGTGGCCAGACTTCTATCTTTTTCGCGGGTGGTCAGTCTATGGCTTTGTGCTCCTCTGTAACTGTCATCTTGTAGATTTGAAATCCCTCCCCGATCGATCGTACTAAAAGCTCTAATCTGATTGTTAAAAGAGCTGATTTGACAAAGCTGTTATCAAACTGATTTAAGCACCAATCAATACTGCATTATGTGGGGTGTCTTTTTTCTGACAGGCAACTTTTTTCAAGGACAGGTCCGACGGATGTGTTATTTTCCACTAAAAAACATTTGGAAAAGGAAAAAATTAATGAGGATCACAAGTGCACTCACTGGCCACTTTATGGGGTAGACCTACAGTATTTACCTGCTTGTACGCTCACACTGATAAGCCAATCACAAAACAAGAAGCTAATGGATTTAGTCAGAAAGATCATTCAAGTTAAAATAGTGTGACTGTTCATGCCATTTATGATCTAAAGGGATTTTCTAAAACAATGTCTATGGTATGCAGAGAATGGTTTAAACACGATAGGATACATATCCAGAGAGCTACAGTTCTGTGGGCAAAAAGATGCCAGAGGTAAGAGACTAGTTTTAGTTAATGGAAAGGCAACATTAACACTCATAACATAAATGTCAGCAAAATAACATGCACAAGATGACACAGGTGGGCTAGAGCAGCAGGAGACCACACCAGATGCCATTTTATTAGGTATATGCTCTACCTAATAAAGTGGCCAGACAGTGTACTGTAGCGATATCTTGGTTGGCTCTACTGTCCCTGATCCAGCTCGCCTATAGATTTTAATCAAGTAAAGATGCAAAATCCATCAGCTGTGAAATTAATAATGACACTATCCGTCTTTAGATGGCGTATTGTCAAAAATAACTAAAGTGTTGCTGTATATTTATGTAATCGTATTTTTCAGGATAGTGTAATGGAGCGTGCCATGTTTGAATGAAAGGATCATTTCTCACAAAAATGAAACACAGACAGCAATTTTCATCCCATCTTTCCATGTCTTTTTCCGATATTCATTCCCGACACGTTTTCAACATTAGAGGGCAAATAAATTGATTGCCAGCAGCTGAAGACACTTATCTCCCGGCGAGTCGGCTTTGCACTACAGACCTCAATACCAAAACCAGGAAGCACTTCATTACATTGATGCTTAACAGTGAGAAAACATAGCAAACACTGGAAAAGCCCATAGTAAAGGAAAGGGCACAAGCAAACATGCAATGTGCAATAACTATATGACAACATGTGGGTGTTTTTGTATACATTGTATGTTCAATGCAAATTTACACAGATATAAACGTATGGGAATATAGATTTACTACCCAAAATAACACAAAGCCTAAAAAGTCATGTACTAACATTTAACTAAGGCTAAACCAGGACCAAACCAAGACAGAATCAGGACTATACTAGGACAAAACCATTCTTAATGTGAACCTCTTCCCTTACATGGCAATAAACACAATTCTGATTCTGACTACTCCAAAACTAAACCAGGACTAAACCAGAACTAAATCAGGCCCAAACCAAAGGTAAATCATGACTAAACCTAAATATTGCCTTACATGCCTGATAGCCACAAGCACACCCAAAGTAGTAAGATGGAGTAGGCTACAACACAATGATCAAGACCTCTGCGGGCTAAGCTCTGTTCATTAGCGGATGCTCTGTGGAATGAATAGTTGCTGCTTACTTATTCTACAAGCATCTCAGTGAAAGCATGTGGGCAGGACAAGGGCTAGCCGTAGCCTCATGCTTGCCTGCGTAGTGATGGCAAATTAAGCTTCTCTCTGATGAGCCGTGCAAAGACCCGGCGAGCAATTAGAGGGCCTAGGTTTTGTGCTTGTTACAGTATGGAGCCATTGTCCTCTGCATACAACACACATGTGCAGCCCCAGTATTTCAGACATGCATTTAGAAGAGATGGTTTACTAATGTAGAACTTCCTTGTAGGGGTGTTTACAGGACATTTAGTTGAGCAACATCCAAGCAAACCGAAGAGCTGCAATTGTATGAACTGTGATCTGCTTAAAATGAAGACATCGGTAAGAGAATGCTAAGGGTAGAGCCATCAAGCAGGAGGCATAGAGGAAGACTAAAGACCAAAAGGAGATGTATGCATGTTGTGAAAGAGGGCATAAAGTTAGGTGGTGTGAGAGAAGAGGATGCGGAGGATAGTGTTGATTGGAAGCAGATGATTATCTGTGGCAATACCTGAGAGGAACAACAGAAATACCAAAATAATGACTAAGCTTATTAGATTTATGAAGGTATTTTTTGTATAATAAATGTACAAAAATGACTATCTGTATAAAGATAACATATGTAGTGCTGACAAATTCTGTTTGGAGACTAGTAATAAAAATGTGTGTAGATAAGATTGAACTAGCTCAAATCAGTCCATGTTTTTGTTTTTGAAGCCAGTAACTATGTAACTGTGTATGGGACTCATTAATATGAGATTTATATGTAGTAAGTGCTACCTTCATACTACATAATAATTGTATATAATGTAGTTGCTTATTCAGGGACTAGGGCATTAATGAAACTAGGCAACAGCAAGGTGTATATCGAGGAAACAGCCCCATGCATCTGCCCCACATCCTATGTCACCAGCCGGCACCTTAATCAGATTTCTAGGGTTTTTTATAATGTTAACGAGCTATTAGGCTCCACCCCCAAAACCATGACAAACATGGGAAGGGTCTATTTGACTTCTTTGATTTGTCATTTGAAGTTGATAAATTTCCCTTAAACAAAATTTTTCTTTCAGTCTGTAGGGGGCGCTATTGAGGTAACGGCCATCATATTGGTCAGATGTGTTCAGGGCCGGGGGCTAATGCGGTGTTCAGGATATCTAGCTTAATTAAAGTGCTCCAGGTTAATTAATTAGTTAATTAATTAATTAATTATTATTCATCCTAGAGGTACCAAAATCAATCTATTTCGGCATCTTCATGATATGCAACTGTCCAGAAAATTAGAAAAAGATCTGGCAAAAACTTCATGAGTTATTGTACCCTAAATAAAACTTCCATATTCATAGACATTGACAGAAAAAACACAGCCCTGCTAATGCTCAAACCTCAGGCTGGTGCTGAATTCAAAGTCGCGGCTGGAAGTCTCAAGTTGACAGCCAGTGGAAGTCCATTAAGTCAGTTTGGAGACTTTGAGGTTTCCTGTTCTAATGGCACTGCCGAACCTGCCAATCCCTCGTTCCCCCAGCATCCCTTTCCCCCTGACCCCCCCCCCTCACAGGCAGGTGGCATAAGTGCTAACCATATGGCAGCTGCCTTAAGCATAGCAGCGAGTGGCTTCAATAGGCACAGGGCAGCACTGCAGTGATAGACATGTGTTACTAAAGCGCATTGGCAAGGTGTGTGTGTGTGATCTTATATTACCTTCAGTCATCATCTTTTCTCTTTGTTAGGGGTCTAATCCCAGCAACCATGGGCCTTAGATGAGGCAGATCTGTACAAACTGAAACGCCTAATTACCCCCTGCCCCTGAACACATCTGATCAATATGATGACAGTTACATCAACAGCACCCCCATAGATTGAAAGAAGAATGTCGTTTTAGGGAAATTGGCAAAAACATTCTTTACAAACATCCAGACAAATCCAAGAAGTCACATAGACCCTTCCCATGTTTGTCTTGGTTTTGGGGGGCAGGGTCTCTTAATTGCTCATTAACAATATACAAATCTGGACAATGGACAGTTACATACATGCACAGGCAACCATTCACTCTTAGATTTATTCACTAAGGGCAATGAGTTACCAATGTCCAACGTCACCATGCACGTCTTTAGACAGCGGGAGGAAGCTGGAGAGAAAGCTCAACCTCCTTGCTAACCATTTAGCTAATATGGATTCCTCTTTTCTCCCTAAATAGCAAGATTCTGTGATCTTAAACAAACTGTCGGCGTGACTGAGCAGTTCTTGTTTAATAGCGCCGTAGAGGCTAATATTTAACAGTGAAAAGGAGCAGAATTAGACTTTTTTTTTCACAGAAATGAAAGTGTGTCCCCCGAGAGCTGTTCACTGTTACCAACCTGTGGCAGACCTCATGTGGTTAGAGCTTTGCACACACCCGCATCACCAAAACAAGAGAGGAAAAACACAAACACAAATCACATTCACATAACACAAGTGCGATTGTAATGACGAGTGTGATCATAACAGAGCAGTATTGTGTGCAATTTCACAAAATACTTCATCAGAGCACTCGCTGTTTGTGGATTTTAGACAGAAATACAGTTTTGTTGCCTCTAGTGGGTTTAAATGGCAAATTACATTGTGACTAAGACCTACATTCTTCACCAAATGGGACCAAGAGGGTGATTTTCTTTGCAGTAAATTTGTATTGTAGTGTGGCTGTAAGTCTTATTTTGACACATACTGTTGGGAAGGTAGGGCATATTTTGTTGCCTCAGTAGAGAGACCTGTTCTCTGCATTTGACCTATTCTTTCAGTGTTGCTAGGGTGACTCGTCAGGATCAATGGGTGATTGCGCTGGAAGAATTAAGTCTACTATGCCTGTTTTGGGTTGATGGGACGGGGCTTGACGGGGTTTGATGGGGCAGGAGGGGCGGAGTTTTGCCCGAGATAGAAAATCTGAACTTTTGCCGTCTGTTCGCAGCGTGTTAACCAATCAGGAGCCTGCTTTGTAGAAGTAATGTAGAAGTGACGTGGTGACGACGTAGTGACAGAGGAGTTCAGACGTTTCATGATGGATAAACAAACTCCACTGTCTGTCTGTACGAAGCTTTAAAACACATCTTTCTTTGTTTATAGAGACAGGAATACTAAAAGGATCTATGTCATGTGTTATTTGTGACCATTTTTGTGTGACTTGTAGGCTACCATCCAAAGCAGGGATTCTCCTCTGAAGGCTGGCTCATGTATCACATAAAGAACCAAACATACAAATAAAAATCCTAGAAACACCAATGTGATGAGATTATCAACAGGACCGACTGAGGAGAACTTTATTGTTCCTTTTGACCTGGGTTAGACCTGGTCTAACCCTGGTTTAGTCCTACACCCATCCCCCTGCTGTCAAGAGTCCTCGTCCCCTGTAGTCCTAGTTTAGACCTGGCCTAGTCCTGGCTTTGTCCTGGTTTAGTCCTGGTCTAGTCCTGGTTTAGCCCTGGTTTAGTCCTGATCTAGTCCTGGTTTAGTCCTGGTTTAGTCCTGGTTTAGTCCTGGTCTAGTCCTGGTCTAGTCCTGGTTTTGCCCTGGTTTAGTCCTGATCTAGTCCTGGTTTAGTCCTGGTCTAGTCCTGGTTTTGCCCTGGTTTAGTCCTGATCTAGTCCTGATCTAGTCCTGGTTTAGTCCTGGTTTAGTCCTGGTTTAGCCCTGGTTTAATCCTTCTCTAGTCCTGGTCTAGTCCTGGTTTTGCCCTAGTTTAGTCCTGATCTAGTCCTGATCTTGTCCTATTTTAGTTCTGGTCTAGCCCTGGTTTAGTCCTGATCTAGTCCTGGTCTAGTCCTGGTTTTTAACCATCCATGTTGGTTTATTGAGCTATGAAAAAACAATTATACACCGTTTCAATCATAACTCGTTTAATTTTGTGATTGCTCAATGTTTCTAAGCCTGCACTTTTGTTGTTAACTTCTTAAATTAAAATTTACAGGCTTACAGGTAATCATTTTTGGTGTTAGTCCTGACACCTTTTGATTGTAAAGTCAATTTTGAGTTTTCAAGGGCATTTGATGGTGTGATTTGTAACAGGGGATTGACAACTATCTCTAAGTCCCAGACAGTCCATAGCTGAGTGCAATAGTGAACATATGGACATTAGCATAGCTGTTGTCACCTGCTGGCTCCGTGACTGTGCTTTGGGACGAGCCTACCTAACTCTCAGCCTGGTTGCAGTCAGAAACAGTCAGTTCAAACCTGACTGGACAGTTTAGGAGCTGGGAGCAAGCCAAGGTCATTTGTGTAATCTCCACTTAGTATAGAGTGACAGCGCTGTAAAAGTAAGAAAAGCTAAACATTTTATTGAACTGTAAGGACAGTGTTTTGTCAAGGGCTGTAGAGCTGCCAGCAAAGCCTTAGCACATTTTCTATACGAAATGTTATGTTAATCCACTCTTGTTCATGCAATACTGACAGAAGTAAAGACATGACATGATTTGTAGTAGACAGATATAGAATCAATTTATGCATTGGATGGTATTGCATTAGGTGTTCAAATATTCACATATCCCAAGTACAATTGTATGCAAGTAATTCAAACCCACTAAAAGGTTCAACATCACATTATGCAAATACTGCACTAATGGGTCACACAAAGACACCTAGAAGAAGCTTTGACCTCCAAGGCATCATAATAGAGTTCTTTTTTTTCTTCTTTTTTTACCTATAAGTCACATGCATTAGACAAAATTCCTTCGGGAACTCGTTTCCCCTACCACTAGAACATGTACATAAGGTTCCCCGTGGGCCAGGATTCCCCTGAAAAAAGTGGGACTTTCCTGGTAAAATAAAGGTCAAATAAAAAACTGGAAAACACTACTTTTCAATCACTATTTCGCTGATAGAGAGGCCTCCCCATCACTTCATCACAGCTTTGATTTAGTCAGAGTAAAGATCTCAAAAACTGCAAATGTTCATCTTCCTGGAACAGGATGCCTCGTGTCAGAGAGATGCTGTTGAGATGCATAACGACCTCGGCATTCCTCTGACAGAAATGCCACTACGAAAACATCCCGCCTACACCTCAGAAATGCAGAGTTCTTGTCAAGAATGTAATATTTATCTTGTAAATGTCTCACAGGCTCAGCTTCTGCCTCTTAGCTCGCTAGATATGTGTGCTTAGCAATGCATCTAAGCACTCCATCCATGCCATGTTCCATGCTACAGATACACACCATCTTAACTGGAAACATTTTAGAGGAAGACATTTTGACATGCACTCGGTTTTGCTCTCACCACCCACCAACGATGTACTATCAACACATACAAACACAATGCACTGAACTGTTATTAAGAACCTCTGATATGGGCAGAAGGTCCATTAGGTTGAAATAGTTTTGTATGGTATGCCACTTTTCTACCACTAGGTGTAGTCAAGATCGGTTCCTTTGCATATTCCCAAAACTTAGTAGTACACTTTTTAGCCTCATTTCCTTTCTAGTAACCGGACTATCTACTGGCCACCAAGCCTAAACCCTGGTATTGATTGAAGGTGCCCAGAAAAAACATATATTCAACAATTATGGCTGGGTGATATGAAACGTTTGTATATTTTTTTAATTTTTGCTGTAGAAATGCATTTGTTTGGCTGTTAGCAGGGCTTGACACTTGCTCACTGGCCACAGTACCTAGTCATTTTCAAAATTTACTAGCCAAATTATGGTTTTCCAGGCCAGAATTTAATTGTAGCTTTTTGTATCTGCTGCATTTATCTCTTTGCATTTCCCCCCTCAGGTTATAAAAAATGAATGTCAAGCATGTGTGTTCTCATGCTAGATACGTGTCCTTATCAAGTGCTTCATCAAGGCCAATATATATGTTCCATGCTAAAAGATACACACCATCCTAACTGGAGACATTTTAGAGAAGACATTTTTGGCATGCATTCTGTCTTTCACTCACCACCCAACAACGCGGTACTATCAACAGATCCAAAACAGAAAGGATCAAGTCGGAAGAGACCTCCTTGGGGCTGGTCCACATCCAACTGGCTCACGTCCACTTCTTGATATCTTGAAGCCCAAGGAGAAAGGATTGTATTTCCATTCACCATACAATCACCGCCTACAATACCCACTAAACACTTGAAGTAGTAGTAGTTAAGCTTTTAATATCTTTTTTTTAATAATATCTGTTCAGGCAAGCCTTCTAAGAAATACATTAGAAAGCATTGGTCGGCCATTGACACCTAACAATCACTGATCTTTTTGTCACCGTCGTCAAATTATAACATATAAAAGGCTCTATGTATACAGTCACCTATAATATAGCCATATGTAACTAAGCTAAGAATAACACTAAATTAGATTATAATAAAAAAGCAAAGAACATTTTTACAATTCTCTAAAAAACAGGTCTGCGCTTCAAAAATGTAATTTGTTTTTGGATTTCCTCTGAATTTTCCAAATGATTTTCTGTCACAAACTAAACAACAATGGAATGAACATCTGTTTTTGTGATCTGAAAATGTTGTTTCTTCTGACTGCTCGTCCATGACATTTGTAGAAAAAGTATAACTGGACTGATTTATTCACTTTAACCTTCAGAAACTTTATCTATAGAAGGATATATTTTTTAGGTTGTTTTGTACGAGTCTGCCTTTTGGGGTAAACATCGACAATTCAATCTGTTAATGCGAGGTTGTAGTAAAAACCCTTTGGGTACAACTCAAATCATTTAGGAGCATCTTACCTAATTTATTATTTATCATAAACAGCTCTATAATTTAGTCCCTAAAGTAATGTTAAGTAGCCATTCATTGTATCATCCTTTAAAAGATACTGAATGTCATGTTGTGTACCACACATTAATGATCACAATGTACCCAATCTGACATTCAAACAACAGAACATTACAGTTTTTAGGGATGGGTACCAAAACCTGGTATTATTTAGGTCCGGTGCCACATCAATCATTTTGACCGGACCATTGAGCTCTAACCTTAATGGTATCTTTAATGGTACCAGTGTGGTAACAGTGCGGCCACCGCCTACTCTTGTTTTGGCTCTAACCGAGTCTGCCTCTGCGAAGGGGAGGTGCTCTCTCACTGACAGGAGTTTGTCTCGCTGACACCAAAAAACAAGCACAATGATGGCAGAGTGAGCTAAAAGGGATAAAGTAAATGCAGAGCGCGTACGCGGTCTCAAATGTAGCAAAAGCATTGCTTGCAGTGGCGGGGACTCTAGTAATCTGTGTAAAACACCAATACAAACAAAAAGATGCACATGTTTGACCACCACCTAAATGGTTACAGGTATGTACGCTAGATAAGAGAAAAGTACATGTAATTTTATTAAAAAGGATGAAAATAAATACAAAATGCTACAAGCACTGTAAAAAAAACTATTGGTATTTTATAAGAGGCTGAAAGTAGTCATCTTATACCACCATTTTACATACAAAGGGAAATTACCTGACAAATATTGTTAGTGTAACACGAATACAGTCTAATGTAAATTTGGACAATTAGTCTATAAAGTATACATTTTAATTGATAATTTTTTTGTCATCTTCCCCTTTTATTCACAGATCATATCTCAAGGTGACATTTACTGTCATTGTGACGGACTCCACCACAACAACAGCAATGTAGCCATGTACTTAAATGCCAGGTCTCTGAAGCCAAAGATGTGGTTCTTATCAGCTGGTGTAAATCCTAAAATGAATCCAGCAAATGGGGCGATACAGCTTCAGAAGGCAACATCCTTCAGGCGAAAGTGCAGCTATGAGAAGATTATGATTCAAGGCATTACCCCAGGACCTAAGTAGAAGATATATGGGAACACACAGCATTGATTTATGATATTTTTTACACGGTTGACCTATGTGCTACAGGAGACATTAAGAAACTATTCACAGTGCAAAAGAAAGCCTATGGCTTGTAGGTTCGTTCCATCTCGGGCTGATGTAAATTAATCATTGCTGCGTCTCTTTGACGCTCGCTCGATGCTCAGAATAAATAGCAGCATTACACAGCAGCAGCTCAATGGTATAAATAACAGGAGCAGAGATATCAAATCTTCTCACACGTTAGTCTCTATAGCTACATGTGCTTTTAAAGCTGTGTTTAAACAGCTGTTTACTTTTTTTATGTTCACTATGCAACGGCAATCCTCCGTTTTTCTTACCAAATAAAGAAATGTGCATATTTGCTCTAGTTTGTTTGGCAATGAGCTTCATAAGTCATTAAATAGTACACGTGGTCAAATGGGAGCATGTGCCGTGTTAATTTATACAGAACAAATAATTAGTTCTAATAATAAGCTTCAGGTCAAAGTCTTGCTCTGGTCCAGCCACAGTCTCACTGTGGGTCCTGATCTCTGCCTGTCTCCCTGGGACCTGGAGAACATGGGTAAATGTTTGTGCACAAAGGCCAGACTCCATCATATCCATAACTCTGGCACACTCATTCATTTATAAAGCTGGATACACCAGCCAGTACATAGCAGCAGTACACCCACTATTCATGATTACCACCATACATTAGCTGTAAAACATTATTAATTTAAGGTATGTATTATGTGAATTACAGCTATATAAAGCAGAGAATAAATGTTAAAGAAGAGCATCAGAAGGTCACTATAGGTAATCTCTCTGAAAACCTAATGTTACTTGCAAGGAGGCTGCTTGCTTTAAGAGAAAATGTACACATACTTTTGACTATTAATTTCCATAAAGGATCAAAAAGCTGCAGCCGAAGAGGAGAGCCCCTTTTCTTATCCTTAAACGCCTGATTGAAATATGCTGCTCATTAGAGGCCATTCACAAAATTCATGAATCACTCTGAGACAGATGACAGTTTTCTTACCTGTACAAAGTCCTTTCTAATAACAATCTCATAGCTGAAAATTATACTGAGAAAATTGCTCAATTTATAACCACCTGCAATGCAAATGAGACACAACCAATAAACCTAAAAGCTGTTAAAAATAGAAAATTAAGACTAGACAACACCAGCAGCTTACCACAAATAGTGTGACTTGGGAGTGAATGAATAATGCACATATATCTTATTAGGCATCTGTGAAGGACTTTATTATTTTCTACCACTAGATGGAGTCAAGAGTTATTGCATTGGTGATCTCTTTTCTCAGTATTTAAGCATTAAATGAATACACAAGAGGACACATGGACAATTGGTTAGTAAACAACATTGATCTTTTGTCCAGCTTAACCTAATTTATATTCACCACCAACAGACAGAACCACGTCAATTACAGCAATTACCTCTACAAACTCATGAACGACATTGTGAGGGATCCGTGCTCGGTACAAAAGCAGGAATAATGCTGGGGGATAAAAAAAAAAAAATCAAGGTAGCTCCAGAAAATAAAGGGAAGTGCGAGATTTATGCTAAACGTGCACTGACTGACAAAGCAATGTCTTCTCAAGGCTCTGCTGGAGACCGGCCTTAATCCTTCTCATAAATTTTATATTAATGCCAGAGGTAACCAAGGTTGTTTTTTTCCACAGTATTTCTGCGGGTCCATTAAACACATCTAATACGTTTCTACATTCTCGCATTTCCATCTCGTAAGTGGCTCGGCTGAACTGCTAAAAACGTGTACATAAGAGATTGTTTATTCCTGGAGAAGTGTGATGAGACTTCAGTGGATGTGTTCAGGTTGACTGGCTTAAAGATAAAGGGGCTAACATATTCACCTTCCTCTACACCTGTATAGTTACTGCATAACCTTGCCTTTCTGCGGATAATCAGACAGGCTGTCGAAAAGTGGGGCGAGGGAACCATTCCTGCTTAGATCTCACCATGCTTCTCCCCAGGAATAAGAAATTCAAGTTGATAACAAGTTGCATTTTTTACCCGTCTTCCAAGTGACAGCTGTCTATCTTTGCTTTCAGTAAGAAAAGTAAAACGATCGCTGTGAGCAATTTGTAGCTTCTGAGCAACAGTCTGTGCAGTTAATGCCAGGTTTTTCCCACTTTCGCACCTACAGAGTTGCTTCTCCACTGGGCTATTTTAAGACGCCTGAGCCTCCCGATCTATTTTCTAAAAAAACACAAAGGTTCAGTGTCTGCAATGAGACTAATTTTTGCTATTCATTCAATCAAGTCAACTGCTAAAGTAATGGTTTTTACCTTTAGGATTAATGTAAAAAAGCCCCGAAAATCCTCACTTTGCATAATAATATAATGCATTAATTAATCATCTTCTGGTCATTGCGGATATGGGATAAACGTGTGACTGGAGCCTATCAATATGGGCCTTAACTTCGGTAAACTCTATGGTGAATTATTTGAAGGGCTGACATGTAGAGACATACACTGACATTCAATGCATTCATTCTCTATACAATCAATTTAGAGTCTTTGGACAGTAGGTTAACGCAGAACACATGGACGTAGAACACAGGGAGGACATGCGGACTCCACCCATTGTCTACTCAATACTAAAACAAGACATAAGTATTAATTGTTTTTAATATTGTTCAATGTATTTCCACACACTTACATAAATTAATTGCAAATGTTCTATGCAATAGAACAATGAATATGAAGATAATTCAGCAGGCACATTTTTATAATTCAAGAGGCCACTTTGATGCCAGCAACATTTCAATGGAAAAGCCTGATCTAAGCAACAACACTGTCTAGTGGGTGTCATGGTAACCCAAATGCATAGTAAAAAGCTCAAATCATAATGTATACTGTACAGCCCTGGTGCATAGGTCATTTACATATTGCAGCATTATGAAAAATTGCCTTATATACTTTCCTTAGTAAACAAATATACTATGTTGTACTGCTGATTCCAAACTTATTCAGCAAATTATTCAGCCCTAGATACTTTTTGCTTCAACCATTAAAGGTACACATGTTCAAGAATGTGGAGAAAGTGCTCTACACTCAACATTCGCATCACATAAAAAATAACACCTATTTTGTTTAATGGCAGTCTCTTAAATGTAACAAAGAATAGACAAAAAAAGTAAAACTAAACTAAACTTACACACATCCAGAATATAAAATTAAATATTTAGGTTAATCTGCAACAGGTCAAAGGGCGTACTCACACTGCACCAACCAGCAAATTTGCCTCACAGTAAAGTTTTTAAATGCATTATAAAACAGTAACGACACAGAAACAATGCAACTGATAATTGTGATCACCATTTTGATGAATGAGAAATGTCAACAGCCATTTTCAGAGTCCCCTTACATCCACAATACTTTGTGCATAACCCAAGAGTGCGGCGTACGACCGCGTTTGATCAATGCCACTCATAACAAGACACAAAATAATGGCACGGGTCTTATGTTGTCTTCTGTACAGGTTTAAAAAGTGTTGAGTCATTATGTGCGCTGTGTAAATAGGGCATCTCAGTGATGTTAGCTAGCAGCAGCCTGCTGTCTCCCTGATGACATAACCAGGCTTTAGCACAGTACACTTGGGTAGTGTGAGTGCAGGCCAGCCAAGACTATAGACCCTTTAAAATGTTTGTCATTTGGAATGCTGAAAATTCTGGAATGGAGGCGACTGGAGGCAAAAGTGAATTCACTTTATAAAAAAGTAGGATTTCTGTTGAGGGATAGAACAATTTTGAGCATACAATGAAAAAACTATTGTGGTCATCAACAATTTTGTAAGGACTTGTCCAGTAAAACCTAAAAATCAAGAGTTTTGTCTCCAGCCAAAAGTCTACCTGTTACTAATGTGTACATTAAACAAACATACAATATGAGGGACTTTCACTAACCAGGCTTTGACATTACCTACATGTAGCAGAGTAGTTGCCATTTGCCAAAATCATCTTAATTTGCATTATTTTGTGGCTAATGCTAATTTCCCCAATGAAAATGTATTATGGTCTTGCCTCCAGTTGCCTACATTCCGGAATTTAGAACTTTCTGTTTACAAACTTTAAAAGGGTCTATAGAACACTCCACAAACGTTCTATGGACTGGTGCAGTGTGAGTGCACCCTAAGAAGACTGGATTAAACATGCATTTTAGAAGCTGCTATTGTAAGTATCCACTGCATGCCCAGACCGTTAAGTGTACTGCATGAGGAGCACTTCCAGGAGTCAACTGTTTACCTAATTCATGATCTATGTTGTGTATAAAGTTTCATATTTGCAGATTGGCAGGAACAATGCAACTGTTGCAATCTGCAATGCAATCTGTTGTACTACAGATCACCATCAAACTTCAGTATTTTTAGCCCAGAACACTTTTGGCTTCAACTACACATGCTCAAGAATGTGTAAAAAGTATGCTGCACACTCTAGGAAACGTGGATTAAGAGTCTGCTCGGTCAAAATGGTGGCTCGCTTCTTTTCACGCTTCCGAGAAAAGGCAGCATGTCTCCCAGTCCGACAGGAGCAGAGGCAGTGGTTTGATCTCTGCTTGAGCGCCACTTTTCAATTGCTAGTCACCGAGATGTGAGAGCATATGTCTAGCATTTAACTGGGCTGAAAAATATGGAAAAGGCAGTGGGGAGAGGGAGCAGTGACTTCTTTCAGGAAATGTTTCAGTTGCAAAAAAATCACAGTGATAGATAGGCCCTGGTGATATACAGTTTTGTATGATATGAATTTCCCATATACAGTGATTCTGATAAATTCAACCCCTAAAAGTGGAAAGTTATAATGTAATGTAAGGATTTTACATCCTTACATTATAAGTTCCTTTGTTTTGCCCCAGCACACCCCCGAGAACCATGTCTTTGGCAGAACATTTTTCAAGTGTATCAAGTATCAAAATGGTCAGTGATGTTTTTCAGAAATTTCCTTTACTTCTACTTTTAGGGGTTGTGGGTGACTAGAACATATCCCAGCAACTATGGGCCTATGGCAGGGAACACCATAGCCAGTATCTCGGGGCTTACACTGAGACACAGACAAGCAATCATAACATATTCACTATAATTTCACCCATTCTCCTAACACATACATGTCATTGGACGGTGGGAGGAAGCTGGAGAGAACCCATGGTAGCACAAGGGGGGCACACATACTCCACTCGAAATAACACGGACAGATCACACATGGCTGCAAACGTATGCTAACACAGAGACAGACAATTAAAAATGCTCTAGAGAGGCAATGGGCTGATTGTTTATCTCCATCATAGCACAGAGAAACCAAACCCAGTGCCGTAGATAAGACATCAATCTCCCTCAGTGGGCTGCGTAAATAAATCTGATTACGGACACAGTCATTTTCCTGTTTGAATTGTTTTATCTGCTCGCTCCACGCCTCAGCTCCAGATAACTCGACTCACACGAGCACTTGGCACAAGGTTTGAAGCCTCACTCGCACATCAGTGTTGGCCAGTGCCAGTGCAATGATGCAATAAGTAATATTAATTGTTGTCTATAAGGGCCATCAATTTTAAAAAGTTGCAGTTATTTTAGGTGGGTCACTGCTTATTGGGGCATTTGTTAAATTGGCTTATTGATATAACATAAAAAAGGTCAAACGTTGTTGTTAACAGAATGTGAAAAGTAAATATTTTTTTATAAAAAGGGGCAGAAAATATAAGATATATTCTTCTCTCTGCTCCTTTTCATTCAAGTTTTGTATTGTCATGTTGACACTTCTGCTTGTTATTTCTAATTTTAAATGAAATAAAAAAAAATAAAAAATAAAAAATAGTAAAACAGAACTGAACAGTAATTGTATTGTTTCCCCCAAAATTGTGTCCTACACATTAATAAATAGTACAGTGTAAGACTAACCATTGTTTGTAATAATGTCTACGTTTTTTGACAGAATGGATGTATTAGGTTTTAAATGTGTTAAAAAAGATCCTCAGTGGCAGAGGATAGGCCAGAATGTAGCACATTTCTATGAGCAACAAAACTACAAGACAAGCAACAGTCAAAAAAAGAACAAAATTTGCAACTATTTTGATGCAATAATTACTACTATTAATTTCACTGCGGCTGATAATGCTGGTAAAGCTTTCCTAATGTGCCCCACAAGCTAATTCAATGTGAAATAAAGTGATCACAGGCCTGATAATAAGATGCAGCGCTGTCAAAATATTTTCTGATTATGTGCATAATTGTTCTGAAATTCCCTGTTCACGCTTCTAAAGGAATTTAAAATCTTTGTGAGTTGATGTAACCAAGCATCACCCCACAATTTCAATATCTTTCAGACTCTGAATATTTCATGTTAAACTTGAACTGTCCAAAGCAACAAACAATTAAAATAACCATACTACATCCCCTTTACATTCTTTATATAGTGTGAAACAGAAGTGACTTTTACACATCACTGGAATTTTACTGAGCATTTCCACAAACTCTGGACAAGCCTTTCATGCGCGACAGATTTATTGGTGTTCCCGTGTTGGATCTGATAATGCATTAAAAGCATCCACATTGAACAATCTAAGGTCATTTCACTGGTGTGACCTGAATAAGCAACGACAGCAACTGAAAAAAACAAACTAATTTGGCCTGAACCAGACACGCTGTGGCCTCTGAAGCACATTTACTGTGTTGAGAGGAGTTGCATTCACCAGCTCGGGCAAGGTGACAATGCATTCTCTTAAAAAATACACACTAGATAAAAGACTAATTTGTTCCAATTTTGCTCGAGGGATGCTTATCTGAGAATTCAAATAAGGTCAAAAGGAAAAGCAGTCACCAAGCTTGTGATAAAAGTGTGGTACGAAAAGCTAAATAAACCCGGTCACCTCTCGCAAAAGGTTATTGCCATTTGCCTCCAGTGAGGACACGACGGGCCACAATAAAGTTAAATAAATAACTGATGGGGGCAGAAGAAAAAGGAAATTGTGAACTTATGTTGGGGAGAAAAAGCTGAAAATGTCTACTTTGGAACAACACTGATAGGGAAAATGAATGAAAACAATAAACAGGAATCATAAATCACGTAGATGAAATGTTTGCATACTGTACTTTGACTTAATCTCTTGTATTGCAGGCAATGGTAGGTTTCTGCATTTATCAGGAACACAGTTTATTTGTGTTTGCAAAAGGAGGAAAAACACTTAAGTTGTAATATCCGGTGCAGTTAAGACCAGGCTACACAGAATTGGGTAAATTTGTACTAGTATTTTTTTTTTTTTATGTTGAAGGTATGTTGGGTTGTATGTTTTAAGTGGACAATTTAAGAGGCCAAGTAAATATACCATCAAAGTAATGCAGGAAAATCTTCAAAAAGGTAGTTCTCATATATATATGGAAAATTCAAATCATATCATATCCTGATTAGGGGTTGTTGTGCATGACTGGAGCCTATCCCAGCAACTATGGGACTTAGGCAGGGTACAACAGAGAGACACAATAGACAGCGCTCAATGTATTCGCTTTCACACTCATTGGAGTCATCACCTCCCTTTACCACATGCATGTCTTTGGACAAATTCATATCACACAAGAAAATATGACAGCATTCGATATGAAGCAGTATACTCCCTAGCCCTCACACAAGTTTAAGATTCATTACCCTGTTTGATAGATGATGTCAAGAAAAGGACAAAAACACAGTTGTGAGGCTAAATGACTCCGATCTTATAGGAGCAGGGTTCACCTCCTGCAGCACTGAGCCAGAAACTCCACCATTATTCAATAATGTGAGAATGTGAATCCATCAGCTTACTGCTTCACCTGTCCTCCAGATGAAGACATGAGTGAAGGATGGCTCCAACTCAAGTGTCTATCTTTTATGAACTACTTCCCATCATCACAGGATCCATTCAGGAGCTGATGGCAGATCACAAAACATTTCTACAGTGCACTCCCTATACTTCTGATCAGGCGTAGAGAGAGCGGAGGCAGCGTGAGTTATTGACAATGGAGAAATGTGGAGGACTACATAAAGGTAATGTAGGGCCTTGGAGCAAAGTACAACACAAAATGTGGATAACGGAGGAAAAAGCTTGCAGTAGTTTACCACTAACTCCTGTCAGAAAGGTCTTTCAAGGGATTGGCTTGAGCTGGACAGTCATTTTTACCCCCATTGCTCTAAAAATATATTTGCTGTTGAAAATGTATGCCCAATACAAAAATACAAAATGTATCACTCAACAGTCACACACTGCAATGGTAAACTATACATTTGTAACCGCGGCTTTCCTGAGACAGAACGATAGCAGCCAAATTGCACTACATTGGCCTCACAATCAAAAGATGGAATAGGACAGGAGATAATTTGCTACATGCCTCGTGTTTGCAGAAGTCCCACTGGCAAAGCTGAGCTTTTCAAAGTGTCTATGAAGAGAAGACAAGGGGAAGGATAAAGGAATGAAACTAAAGTCGTTATTGGTGCAGTTTTTCAATGGGATAATCAATAAAGGCTTCAGGCTGACTTGAAGTTCGCTTGGTTTCTGCTCTACAGGTAACTTTTAAGACTAATCGTTTTGTTGTGATGATAACTGCTGGTTAAGCATATTATCTAATGTTCTGTCACTGTACTTGTTAGGCAAATAACTGTTCCAATAAAGTGCTATAAGAAGGGCTATGTGCTGTGCTAATGCTACAGGTTGGGATTTGTTATTGCAGTAAAATTATAAATTAAAATATAATAAAATAATAATAATAATATAATAAAAATTAAAAAGTTGTATTTGCAGTATTTCAATTGGGCCAGAAGCTGTCGTTTTACATAACTAAGGTTGTTCTACTGTTGAGCGCTCATTGTAACTACAATAAGAAAGTGTTTGTGGCCACCAAGCAGTTGCTAAGAGATGCTAACGCGATGCTAGCAGCATTTCCTGAGTGCTATTGTTATGCAAACTGGGCAATTATAATGTGAGTAGAGTCAAGTGACTATTAGGTTGTCTTTATCACATTTGAGGCTGCTCTGTTGTTGAGTGTGACGTAAGTACAGTAGATATGTCTGTGCAGTGGGCTGGTTGTTTGCACCGGGGGGTTTACTCTGCCTGAGCTGTGAATGACTGGGGAAGTCCGAGTGACTCAGGAGATGTTTTTACAGCCTTTATTACGTCTGAGGCTGCTTTATTGTTGTGTGTGCATGTGTTTCTTTCAAAAACTCAATAACAATCGCATGGTTCATAAATTGCCACAAACATCTCCTATTCCACCTTTAATACATAGGTCTTGCCCAAGGACACAACATCAGTATAAACCTGGAGGGGCACTGCCAAGCTTCTTATCACCACTGATACAAGATGCCACCACAACTTAATTTCTGCTGAATATATATGTTCCAACGATTTTTCTTCTGCATTCAGGCTTAGCAGTGGGTATTCTTATATACAGTATTAGAGCACAGTTTGCCAGGCAGCAGTCAACTCAGCAAGACATAAATACATCTTTATAACGCTGCAGCGGTCAATCATGTCGTACTACTGTTTGTTGTAAAACTATACAACCTAATTAGCCCACTTCAGATTTTTATGTGATGGAGACACAAAAGTACAAGCTAAGACCTTGATCGTGACTGGATAGCCAAACAATGAGAAATCACAGCTGCAGTGTGCCGTGAATAGAAGAATAGCTTTGCATTTTGTTTATTTTAAATGGCCCTGATGATGCCAACTAAACCTGTCTGAGCTGATTTCTATTATCTCATAATGATGTTAACTAAAAACAGTTACAATTCATTTTGGTTTCACCTTTCTATGTAGATAGATGAAGAAGCCCCAACTTGCTAATACTTCCAATTGTTTGAATATAATGCAGTAGTGAAGTATACTGGACAGTAGGGGAAAATAAATATTGTATTTTCGGTTGGGTATACTAGAGGGACACAAATTTATTCCGAAAAGCTTGAAAAGGATATAATATGGTCACTTTAAATGAATACACAGTAGGCGAATACAACCCCATAAATTAGACTGCCACAGCACAGCTAATAAATGACTATATTTAAGTGACTGTATGCCAACAGAGTGACTCAGTAGCACCTGTAAGGCCTGCAGTCATTGGTGATTGCCGAGGGCATAATGAGGTGGCCAGACCGACTGCACCGGGCTTGTTTTGGCCTTTGTGCTGCATTATCTGGCTGACCTGTCATGGCAGTATCACACAGAGGTTTATTGGATTTAGAGACCTGTGCTGTCGCGGTTCACACCTACACCTTTAGCTGTCATGGCCGCCGATCAGCATTTCCTGTGTGCACCATGCAAGCTTCCCCAATGTCTCCGCCGTGACAGATACAATGCGGGGTGTAACGGCTATGATGTGGCAATCCTTAGAACATGAACGAAGGTAACGAGTGTGAGCATGGCGAGAATGATGTGATGCCAATGCCCAGCTGCCCGTCGCTCAATATTGAAAATAATAGGGTGCACACAAAGGCTGTTTATAGCAAGCGGCTAGAATCAAAGATGGTGGACTATTACTTTCAGTTTAAAAGTTGCATTTGTCTAAAGTAAAGTTTTGCTTGCTGCCTGCTTACAAGTTTAACCTTTCCCAAAAAATGCTACAGTTCAAAACTGGATTAAGATCATAGAATAGCTACAGTAACTCAAAACGACCCTTGTTACAACCAATGTCTGCAGATGCAAAAGCCTACTAAAGTGGCCAGTGAGTTTATATGATATCTGATTTCCATCCATGATTAATAAATAAACATGAACCCACTTCAGATGCAAGTGTAATCACAAATCCAGTGTGTTTCATCAAGTGGTATTTTTTTGTGTGTAATGGCTCCTGGCATAAGAGATTGAAGGGCTGCAGGGATTTCTATTCTCTCTCAATTAAACCACAGAACATTAAGTTGAACAGTGACATTGGGCAAGAAGCCTGGTTTGCTAAGGGCGTTCCTTCTCCTGATGTTTGATGGCATTGAGTTTAGAGCTCTGTGCAAACAAATCAACAAAGATGTTAGTCTGGTTTCTCGATTTCAAACGCAAAGTTTACTGATATGTACAGTGAACTTATCAGAAATGCCAGACATGACGCTAAAAAGCCACACATGACCGCACACATCCTAACAAGGAAGTCACATTAGAAAGATTTGTCCATGACACGCCTAAATTAAACGGCTCCCGATTGGTC
>JAVQKC010041267.1:0-17210 GCA_036025475.1 Philypnodon macrostomus
TCTACAGCAACATCAGATCACAGTTTGTGGGTTACCACTTTGATTACACAATAGTTGTGGAGTTTTACTTTAGTCCCTCCCCTGGCCTCTACAGACTACAGATGACCTACTTTACATCATAAAACGGGGTTGGATAGTCAATTTGAAGCATTTTCAATATCTTTAAATTTTCTTATTTTAGGATCTTATTTTAGGAAATTTACAGAATACACTTTTAAGAGTATTGTTAAATAATGTTACTGAAGTAAAAGTATGGTGGGGTAAAAAGAAAAATTTATTCAAAATGTAACAAATGTAACTTGTTGGTACTCTGGTAATCCTATGCTTACTTGTACAATGTCAGCTCTCCCTTTGGTCCCTGGCACAGAGACTGGGGCAGGAATGAGAAGTTTGCGGCGTATCCAGTGCAGAAGATCACAATGTCGAGGTTCTCTTCCACAGTGTTGTCTTCAAAAACAACTCCAGATCTGTCAAATCTTTTAATATTGGGCTTCAATATGAGTTCCCCCAGCAGCATGCGATAAGGAAGTTCATCGTTGATCAAGGGCCGTCTGTCCATAGCTCTTAGAAGACAACAGATGTTATGAAGACTAGAACAGGGCAAAACCTTGGCTAAACCAGGATTAAACTTTAGCTAAACTGGGACTAAACCAGGATTAAACCAGGCCAGGACTAAATCAGGTCTATTTCAAACCTAAACTACGAGTCAAAATCAAGTCAAATCAAGTCTAAACCAGGACGATACCAGGTCTAAACCAGGACGATACCAGGTCTAAACCAGGACTAAACTAATTGTCAAGACCGGGCAGGTCTAAACCAGCAATAAACCAGGTCTAGAGAAGGATTTAACAAGATCTAAACTAGAAATAAATCATGTCTAAACAAGAACTAAACTAATTGACTAGACCCAGATCTAAACTAAGTCTGAAGACGGATTAAACAAGATCTTAACCAGACCTAAACCAGGACTATAACCAGGACTAGTAAAGGACTAAACTAATTGACTAAACCAGGTCTAAACCAGCACTAAACTAGGACTAAATCAGGTCTAAGGAAGGACTAAATGAATGGACCAAACCAAGTCTAAACCAGGACTATAATGGTCTAAACCAAGAATAAAGAAGTTCTAACCAGGGCTAAACCAAAACTGGTCTGACCTGAGACTAAACCAGGTCTAAACCAGCACTAAAGCAGGTTGATGTCAGATTAAGCAAATGTAAACCAGTACTTAAACTGCACTAAACCAGGATGAAATCAAACCAGGTCTAAATAGGACCAATACTAAACAAGGACTATCAAAACCTACACTGGGGCACCTGGGCACTGTCTTCTGCCACTGGATCAGAAACCACACACCACACAGAGACATTACTTCACACACATTATCAGCTCCATGCCCACCTGTATTTTGGCTGTAGCCCGTATAGTCTGTGGTCATACTTGAAGTTCAGTGCTCTCTCCGTTACCCAGTTGACCACAGCGTTTGGGAGATGACCCATCAAGAAGCTGTTCACCCGCGTAATGCCCGTCATGTCTAGAGGAAGACCATTTTCAGACATCCTTCCAATCACCCAGGCCCCTTCACGAGTGCTGAGAAAAGTCTAGAAAAATTAAATATGATTCTAAAAAAAAGGCAATATATTCTACTGTAAAACAATTACTTACTCACGGTCATAATTAATAGCATACCTTTTGTGCGAATCGACTTATTTCAACAGCAATGTCGCCACCTGAGTTGCCAATCCCAACCACTACGACCCTCTTCCCCCTGCACACCTCTGCATCCTTGTACTCCCAACTGTGGAAGAATCTCCCAGTGAAGGTTTGATGGCCTCAAAATATAAATACACATAAAATGTATATAAAACTGACCACTTTGAAGCTGCCTTACCTGATTTTGTGAAACTGTGCACAAAAAGTTACTTCTCACGCTTCTCCCAAACCCCTCCCACTGTCTCACATATAAAGCATGTACATAAATGTACAAGTGTACATACGTGTGGTCTCACACATATGAATAACGAGCAGCAGTCTAGTGTTAACGTTAAATAAAAAAAAATATACAAAATAAAAATAGCTGTGAATAATATAATCGAACGTTCTATTTGATTCTTCAATCTGAGCGCTTCTGTCCTGTGGAAGCGTGTGATTGATTAAACAGTTGCGCCACTTGCTCTTAAAGACAAATTCTTATAACACAGCCTAAAGAGGGTCTTAAAGTCTTATTTGATGACTTGTGTTATGCTGGTCTATTGAAGTGCAGCTTAAATTCTTTTTTAGTATTAAGATAAAATATAGAATGTAAAACTGACCTGCAAACTCAGACATGGGCACGTATGGCTGGGTGTAATGGCCCGAGCAGACCATCACTGCATCAAAAACATGATACTCTTCCTCTCCATGGTTGTTTGTGGTCACTACATCCCACTGACCAGTCTGAGAGAAGTCCAACCTTTGTGTGACACTCTTTACTGTTGTCTGAGGAACACAATGAATATATATATATATATATATAAAACATAAATGAAACAGAGCTGAACTAAACTTACCCGTTGAATCACCGGTCTATTTTAAGTTGAAAAAGTGTGGGAAATGTCCATGTTTGGAAAGCCTTATTTATAATTATCTTACTGAAACGATCAGTAATTTAGGGCTCCAGAAGGTGTGGGAACCGGATATAGAAAAAAACATTTGGGGAGGATGACTGGAGTGTATTAGTTTAAAAAAAGGGATGTACGGTCCAATACAGTTTACTGGACACCTGTAAAACTGCATAGAGCAGGAACATGCAACTCCAACATCTGCTGGAGATGTAAACAAAGTCCTGGAGACATGGTTCTAATGTTGCTTCCCTGCTCAAGTCTGACCTCTTATTGGCATAGGATCATGGGAAAGATAAATAACACTTTCAATTTGAATCTGGTCTTGACACCTCCATTGTGTCTTCTAAATGATCTGGACCATAATAGAAACAAAAAGAGCACATTCATTCATTCATTGGCTCAAAATTGCACTTACTACTGCCATGGGTCATACTAAGGCACTGGAAGGGGCAGAACAACCCCACTTACACTGAATAGTATACATATATATCAGAGACTGCCTTATGAACGTCTGATTCACAAGACAAACGTACAGCTTGATGAATATGAAAGTATATGGGAGCCCTTCTTAACGCAGATTGAAAACTCTTGATTATACACCACTCATTAAGGAAGCTGCAGTGTGCCACTTTTGATTTGATTATTTTGGACTGACTGGAGAGAGTTTCTAGCAGTGTAAAAAAATAAATAAAGTCCTTCATCATATGACATCTTGGTTATTGTATATTGTATAATAAGATGCCTTTGTAATTTATTCACTGTTTTGAAGGATTGAATAAACATACAGAAATACATTTAAAAAAAGAAAATGCATAATTAATTCATATTGAATATTTAAAATGCAACAATATCAAACCAATAGTTTATGGCTTTTATTTTCTGTCTTTTGTTTCAAAGGTAATAAAATGATGAAGATAAGTAGAGTTGAGTCTGTCCTTTCAAGTCAGGCCGGCATTGATTGGAAAATAACTTGACATACAGATTACACCTTTAAGAGCCAGCAGTGCAAAAAACAGTACCTGGAATTGTATGTATTTGAGCAGGCTGAAGTATTCAGCATAGAGCCTGAAGTACAGCAGAAGGAGGGAGTTGTGCATGTAGTTGGGATAATGGTCGGGCATGGGAAAGTCACTGAAACACATCATCTCTTTGGACGTGTTCACCACCAGGGAGCGATAGATATTGGACCGCTCTGCCTCGGGGGAGTCCTGTGGACAGATGGCAGGAGTATAGTACAGTAAAAAGTTGGCGGACATTTTGTGACGCTTTAGAGAAACTAGAGCTATAACTCCTTTAAAACACAAATAATCTCTAAATGTCAAATCAAAATGAAGCTTCTGAATTAAAAAAAGTCCTATATGCTCACCTTATAATTCCACAGTCCTCCAATGTCATTGCTGCTCTCGAAGCACACAGGCTGAAGTCCCTCATCCAGGCAGATCTTGGTACACACCAGACCTGAACTGCCCGCTCCAATCACTGCCACCCGACTGACCATGAGCACTATGGATAACACATGTAAAAGTAAATATATGTTTCATAGCAGTACATTCTGATATGAAGCTGCTTATATGGGTCTCCTGTTCAATTCAATGTGTAATCCAACAAATAAATGTACCCTGCCTAAAGCCCATAGTTGCTGTAATAGTCTGAATGAATAATATTATAGCCTATTGACAAAAGTATGTATTCTGAACATTATATCCATCATTTTAAGATATAGATTATATTTATACAAAAACATTTTTTTTAAATTGGCTAATGCTGTGCACACGGGCTCTATAGAGTGCAGGTCCATACATGTAGTCAGTTGTAAAATTAATTTCTCAAACCAGATACAATATCGCGCAGAGGACACACGTGACCCACGATTGAACCCAAAGTTAAGTACTGTGGGTCTTGTTTTCGCCACATTCAGTAAAAGATAACAGCTCTCACCGCGTACAGGAAATAGAGTCCAGGGGTCTGTGGTCAGACGGTAAATGAGTCTGTGCTTATCAGCTGACAGACGAGGTATAACAAACAGACTTTAACCTGCACGAAATTTGGAAACCGACTTCAAACCAGGCTACACGTACCGAAGCACGTTTAGTTTTGAAGTAAAATCTAATTATTTACCAACAACGTTCAGCCCAAGACCAAGAAAAGTGCTCAAACTTTCACTAAAGCCAACAACTTGAGTTACTTATCTTCTAAGCTCAAAGAGATATGAGTTAAGATCAACTGCGGGAAGGCGTACCCACTCAAGTGCTTTCCTGTGCAAGCTCACCATCTAGTGGCGAACTAAGAGAAGTGCATTTTCCTAAACATGATCATAGTTTTGACTTTTGTCATAATATTTATTTATTTATTTATTTTTACGTATGTGTGTGTATGCGTAATACTGTCAACTGAGTGCGAATTTATTTAAACAGTTTCACGTTTTAACAGGAAAACTATCACGTTTTAAAATACTAGCCTATCACGTTATAACAAGATACAACATTTTACGTGATACTAATTATATCGGCGAAACGACGATATTATGGAATGACGCGGACCGCAGATCCTTGCTGTGAACGCGATAACTCAAAAACGAATTGCCGGATCATTTTCAACATTTGCACACAGGTACATACCATAAAGACGCCAAACTGTATCGATTTGGGTACTTCTTCGATGAATATTAATTAAGTAATTTATTAATTACGGGCCAAAACTGTGAACGCAATAACTCAACAAGTCTTTGCTGGATCTTTTTCAACTGTTGCACACAGAACATGCCTATACAGATTTCTTTCATAGATTCTATTCCTTTATATATATATATATATATATAAACCTTTGTAAACATAGTCTGCCAAAACAGGACTGATACAAACTATTTGATCGAAATCAGTCAAACTTGGTAGATAAAATAAAAGCCCAGAATTTTCATAATGGTGCATCACTATAAAAAAAGTTTATAGGCAAACAAGGCGACTGCCATAGGGCCCTCAAGTGGAAAGTGGATACATATTATTTACATTAAAAAAAATTGATCTGGCGAGTGGGTTTTGGACATCGGACTGAATCGATTCACAAAAAACTTAAGCGAGCAAAGTGCTAGTAGTTTTTGGCAGCAAACTGCTTCAAATCTTTCCTAATGGCAGATATTTCACCATTCCTTGTAATGTCTTGTCAATATGTACTGTTGGGGTTAAGACAAGGGCAGTATCGGTCTGCGCTCCCCCTTTGTGCCCCCCGCCAGGTGAACAAACTGACTTGCTGTGGGCTAATTAAAGAAGTGCCCTGCCTCCAATAAGCATTAATAGCCTTTAAACTATGGGGAAATGCATGGCGGTTTTGGTATGCTAATCAAAAGGGCTGAAGGAGTGATCCGGGGATAAAAGAGCGGCTGAAGAATGGGATGAGATATACGGGCCACGGCAGCTATAGGGATAAGCGCGGATCAGCCTGAAAGAGCAGTGTCTTCAAAGGGGATTGTCAAGCATTTCGACTTCAGGGTGGCCTCAATACTTCTGCTTCCTGTAGGGACGGACCGTGGCCCTAAACGCTCAACAATGCTCATATCAGCCGCACTTACAGCTTTATTGACTAACACAAGCACCCGGAGCCATTTTGGTGTTAAAGAGATTGAGAGAAAATCGAGTTTTTAACCCTCAAACAATGAACTGTCGCCCGATAACAAACTTCCTCCGATCCACTTCAGTCACTTCCGATGTGATTATAAAAATTGCCCACAGTGGTCATTATAGAGTCATTCATAGCCATAGCATGTTCCCTTTTTCCTGTTTTACCGCACCCTCCATTGGCTGCGATACAGATAACAAGACTAAATGCTATTGCAAACAGTGAAATGGCGTAATGAGACAGGAGTGATTAATGTGCCTGATTAGGTCTGTACAAACTTATCTGTGAAGGTAAATGTTGAGGAGGGTGTGTGGTCTACAGGCTGTTCACTGGTATCACACACTCACTGACAGTATGAAGACTAATAAGACTAATTATGTCTCAAGCTGATAAGTCTGACAAATGGCAAACCTGCCCAAGAGGACTCCCCTTTAAAGTCCACTGAAATATACATGGAGTTTATACATAGAGCTGGTCTTTTTTCATCCACACGTCTTGTACCCTTGACTACACTGGACTGTAGTTGGCTTTTTTATAATAACTATCTAAAAACAATGAACTGGATTTAGTTTCTATCATGGAAGCTACAGCAAACAATGTGTATGGGGAAAATAAACACAATACATCCTGACTGGATCATTTTCTAATTGCAAACACTAGTCAATATTCAATAGCTTTATGAGTTTATTTGTAAACGTAGACGCTACAGTGGGTATGACAAAGCATTTAGATTACATTAATTCAATACTGACATCTGTACAACCACAAAACACACTGTTGCTCAGATAGGATTACCTAAGTGTTTCCGGCCACACTTTAAGAGCTCATTGAGACTAGTTAAGTTTAATGTTTGACTGTACACTCACACATTACTCACAGCTGTCTGTCTGATTCTGATGGAGTAATGCAAACACCAGGCGTACACAGAGGCCCAACCTCTGGTGTGACATCTAGTCTTACCAGAAACAGTTACCGTACACAAGGCAATAAAACACAGGATTATTTCACAAGCTGTTTTGGTCACTTGTAAACCTGTTAGTGATGATGAATTATACCAAAATGCTAAATTAACACTAGCCTTCCCCGACATGTTCAAGTGATATTTGAGGAGTGATACAGACCCGCTCAAAGTTTGTAAACAGAATGTTCTGAATCCTGGAATGGAAGCAACTGGAGGCAAGACCATAATACATTTTCAATAGAGAAGTTAGCATTAGCCTCAAAATATGGCAAATTAAGATGATTTTGACAAATGACAGCCACTCTGCTACATGTAGGTGATGTCAGAGCCTGGTTAGGAAACATTAATGAATGTACCTCATATTGTATGTTTATTTAATGTACATGTTAGTAACAGTAGACTTTTGGCTGGAGGCAAAAAATCTTGATTTTTAGGTTTTACTGGACAAGTCCTTAGAGACTTGCTGATGACCACAATTGTGTTTTCATTGTATGTTCAGAATTATTCTATCCCTCACCACAAACTCTACTTTTTTAAAGTTAACTCACTTTTGCTCCAGTTTTAAAGGGTCTATATTCTGTCTTCTCAAATTAATAAAACTAGTCAATATTTGAATGTGAAGCAGCACATGTAGTGGCTTGTTCAGATACAAAGATGTGTAAAATATAATAGGCCAACTCCGAAAACAGTAAATGCCAGTTTACAACAAAACAACCCTGACGTGGGAGGCCGGTCCAGACTTCCTCGTCCCACATTCGCCTAGCTCACATTTGAAACCATTATTAAAATGACAAATCAGTGACAGGCCAAACAGTGGTGCATTCAGGTGCTCAGTATTTAATGAGGGCCATATAAACTGAATACAGGTAGGGCAGGAAGTTATGATAAGAGAAGTCATGATGGAGACGAGAGGTCAAGGGTGATAAGCAGTATGAGGCTTTGTGGCGATAGGTCTAAAACAAAGTCTCAATTGCATAATTATGGAAAACATACAATGTGCCCTAACTATTTTAAATAATGTGCTAAAAATATTACCACATTAAAGTATCCCCTTTGAGATAGGAAATGTTTGAGGGGTAAAATGTCCTGTTGGGCTGCCCCCATTTTAATTTTTACACCTGATGCCCTTCCTTATACATTTATTCAGGCTTGGGACCGGTGCAAAGTGGCCAGCACAAAATGGAGAAACCCCTATTAAGAGTAAATAGCCTACTTTAATGCTGCTTAAATATTATGCTTTTTTGATGGAGATTATTTTCACTACTATTTAACTACCGGTATTTATTTAACTACTAAGTGATGCCAACTCAAAATCCAACGTTACCCAATTTAATGTGACTTGCTGACCTAACTTCAAAAATCTTCGATAGGGCCGGCAACAACAGCAATGTGATTTGAATGGATTAAAAAAAAAACAAAAAAAAGCTAAAATCATGCGCATAATGTTACCTTGAAAATTAGGACTATGTATTAGCCAATTATTAAAAATGTCTACTTGACTGCAAAAAATAGATACATTCAACACTGCCACACAGGGAGCTCTTACTAATATGATACTAATACAAAAATGATGGTTAATATGAAGATACTGAGAAACCATTTTCCCATTGCCCCTTTGCCTGTTTATCTGCTGTTGTCAGGGGAGGCTTTGGAAAACACAACACCCCAGTACACAGCCAAGCCCTATCAATAACATGAATGTTTGCCTCGGTTTGTACAAAGCTGGGAGGCTCACAGGCACAACATTGGCCCAGTGCAGTTCAAACATCTCAAAATACCACCAAACCTCCTTTCCTTTTGCTGTGACATGTTCGCCGTTCAGCTCCTCTAAATGAAGACAACCAGCACACAGATGGCACCCTCATAATCCTATATGTAGAAGATGCTGTGAACAATGCTAGGCTCAGAGGCAGTGACACATGACAGCACCATCTCAGGCCATTATCACCACAATGGCCCTCATCATTTCACACAGGCTGCAGTTAGAGTGATGGATGTGAGTAATGCTGCTGAGACAATGCTGCTGTTCAGGCCTGTACAGTGGATACAGATACAGAACAACAGAGGGTGAACACTTATACAGGGGTAAGAGGCTGGGATGTAGTGGTTTAAGAAAGAGATGGTGAAATAATGGACCGAGATATAGCAATGACACTCATATAAGCTCAATGTGCTGGAGAAAAACAATGATTGGAGGCATGCCAGAATACTTGAAGCTTTCAAATAGAAAAGTGGGCTAGAATAGAGAACTTAAGAAACAAATGTGGCAATAGAAAAGGTATTGTATCTAATGGGACAGTAACACGTACATACATACTCAAGCTCCCAATGATCTACAGTGCAGCCAGGCCACTGAACTGAGTCCCAGGAAGCACAGATTAAAACATACAAATGACAACATCTAAAAACCCTGCCTGAGATGTAGAGCCCAAAACATTTAGCGGCTCTTGTAAGAGAAGCCCTTGAAGCACAAAAGGGTCCGAGTTTGTAATATGTGAGCTTCAGCGACTAGAATTAAGCGAATTAGAGCTGGGTGGTTCACTACTGCTACTGTTGGGGTTTGAGAGTTCCCATTTTAGGACTTCTTTCATGATTCTTTCTGAATAAGAGTGTTGTTAATGCCATCTTTATGTCATTAAGTAACCATCGTCTCTCATTGTTCTCTTGAGAGAGTCACGTGCTGCAGCTCGTGTCGATGCTTGTTCTTGGTGCAGTGAACAACAGGCCTCCTTCAGATGGACACAGCTCTAGCATCTATCTACACGTTGCATCACTCTGTTGTGTATGTGAAGAGCATGTGTTCAGTTAAACAGCAGCAGATAAAGCTGTGAAGACTTCCTATGAGCTCAAGACGGACATCAGGGAAATCTCACAGCACTCATCATTCACTCAAACTCTATAGCGTCTTCAATGGTGCCTTACTATAGTGGATATAAACAGTAGCCGATTATTATAGCAGCGAAACGACGATATTATGGAATCACGTCGGTGTTGACCTCTGTAATGTACATAGGCACATTACAGAGGTCAAATAAAGAATGCCTCTATAGCGCCCCCATGTGTATGACCCCTATGGGACCCTGTACACACTTACTTTGGCAGAGAGCAATGAACCTTGGTAAAGTGATTCTCCACAGTGTACCCAACATAAAATATTATTAATATAAATAACATATACATATTATTATGACCCCACCTTACAACCAAAAGGAAGTCAGCCATTTTGGATTGAAATTGGGAGGTCAGGTATATTTGACAGCCCATATTTGACATGCACATATTCTGCCCGATTAATCTCAAACATCTGATGAATCTGATGGTAGTTTCCTCTATAGTGCCCCCTATAGACTGAAAAAAGAATGTAGCTTTAGGGAAATGTACTACATTTTTTTTTGTGACTCCAATTCCAGTGGTGAAGCCTCGAGCCCCGGATTCAGTCTGCAGATCACCTCTTGTCTCTTCTGCCCTGGGATTTGAAGCTTGTCTCAGCTGGACAATAAATCTTTTACCTATAGTCTGTCTTGGTCTATTTTTGGGTCCAAAACTGTTGAGCCATAACAGGGTGCACCTTTCTTATTATTTATTATAGTTTTGATTTGACACTTAAATATTACACACACTTTCTTTAAAACGTGTATTAACGTATTATTAAGAACAAAATGCATAACTACTACCATAATGCATTTTATTATTGCAGTTCTCGGAGCTATAATCTGGTACTATGCATATTTTCTCTTGTAATTAATGCTGATGTACATAGTCCCTGACAAATAAACTAAAAGGAATAAAAAATATATATTTCAAGAAATGTATTTTAACAAAAGCCCAAATATTTATCATCAAATAAATTGTCACTAGTTGTACTGGAAGTAAGCTTATGGCCGAAACTGCAATTTTACACATAATTCACATTTCACCATACCCTAATGTAGGGGTATCTGGACTATGGCCCAGAGACCAAATGCAGCCAACAGAGCATATTTTTGTTGCCCAAAGCTCACCCCTCATTTGGCTCAAATTATGTTTTACAGCATATGACTCTACTGCTTTTGTTTTGTTAATATATAATTTGTAACAGGATCTCTTTACACTTTTCTGTGAGGAACAGATACAACTGAAAGGGACTGAGGTGAAGAATGGCCTTTCTGTCATAATTTTTTTTAAATGTGAACCACAGTGAAAAACATTTGGACACGGCTGCCCTAATGCAACCACAATAACATCCATTTCCATTGCATTGTTGCCAAATTCTACAGTCTTTTATTTGACTGTATTGTATGCTTTATATTTACATTTTTTCATTGTTTTTGCAAAAATATGCACATTTTATACCTTTGATTTCATCCGATCAGCCCTTTCAATTTCTTGTTTTGTCAAACTTAAAAATGTAACTTGGTGTTAAACAGTTTTTTTCTGTAGTTTTAGTCAAACATTATATTGTTACTCTGAAACACTCAGGTATAAGCTTATATATATTGACTGTTACAACCACAGCTTGTATTCAACATTTTTAAGCTCTTTAAAAGGAGCATTATGATAAAAAGCTGTAGTACAACTGTTGAGGTTATGGTGAATGTGTGTGTGCCAGGCAGCAGCAGAAGAGTACGTGCACACGCACACACGCACACACCCCTTTGGGATTACTTTCATCATAAATGTGTTCTGATCATCATCTAAGTCAACAATAGACAAACACAGTCTGCTTGAACTAATACTGCACACAAATGATATGTACATGTAAACATTCACAGTGCAGGGTGGAAAAAGTATGTAAACCCTTAGGGGTAGGATAGCCAAGGCTAATTGGAGTTAGCCAACCTGGGGTCCAATCAATGTGATGAGATTGGATGAGTTGGTTAGCGCTGCCCAGCCCTATAAAAACACACAGCAGTTTTGAGATTGCTGTTCTTAAGAAGCATTGCCTGATGTGAACCATTCCTTGAACAAAAGAGCTCTCCGAAGACCTACAATCAAGAATTGTTGACTTGCATGAAGCTGGAAAGGATTACAAAAGTGTCTCTAAAAGCCTTGGTGTCAATGTGTCCATGGTAAAACAGACTGTCTACAAATGGAGAAAGTTCAGAACTGTTGCTACTCTCCCTAGGCGTGGTCGTCCTGTAAAGATTACTAGGAGCACAGTGCAGTGCTCAATGAGGTGAGTGTCAGCTAAAGACATTTTTGGTTGACATCTACAATAAGTAAAACATTAAACAATGAGAGTCAATGCTGTACAAAAAAACATTGCTGAACCTTTGATGTTCCACAGCACTACTGGCAAAATATTTTGTGGACGATGAAAACAAAAACAACAGAAGAAATTACGCCTTTTGGAGTGGCCCAGTCAGAGTCTGACCTCAACCCGATTGAGATGCTGTGGCATGACCTCAAGAAAGCGATTCACACCAGACAAGAATATTGCTGCACTGAAACTGTTTTGTAAAGAGGAATGGACCAAAATTCCTCCTGACTGTACTACAGGAAATGTTTAGTTGAGGTTTTTGTTACCAAAGGAGAGTCAGCCAGTTATTAAATCCAAAGGTTCACATACTTTTCCCACCCTGCATTCTGAATGTTTACATGTTGTGTTCAATAAAAACAATTTGTGTGTGTTTTTGTGCCTAGTTAGTTATTAGTTTAAGTAGACTGTTTGTCTATTGTGACATTTATGACCGATTTATGCAGAAATCCGAGTAATCCCAAAGGGTTCCCATACTTTTTATTGCAACTGTAAATGCCACCTAAAATGTAAAAAAGCAATAAAAATGTAGAAGGAGTAGGCGAGCATTATGGGTCAGGTGTTGGATCTGCATCTGGTCTGTGGACTGACAAATCTAGTTGGAGAAAGTATTTGTAGTGAGTTGAACAGATGGTAGTTTGTTCTTGAGGTATAAGTAGAAGTCAACTTACCATGTAAAGACCATACATTTAGGATGTGCTTATGATCTTTATCGTCTTTGTGTAATTGCTGTTGTCTTGTGTTAATTCTTTGTGCATCATTTTTGTGAGTTTTGGTAATGCTGCTGTTGCGATCCATAACATGCCTGGAATATTCATATACATGATGTTTCTCTATCATCGAGATTGCAGGATCCTGCCTCCGTGGCCCCACAAACAGTGGTTTAATTACATGCATTTTCAAAGCAAAAATGTTGGGAAAGTTGAATGCTACATACTTTAGTCTGTCATGACTGCAATTGTGGTTGTAGAAGAGAAGAGAGAAGCGGTTTATATCACATCAGCAATGCGAGATGTGACACCTGTGTTTAGTGGAGGCCATGTTTCTATTGGCTGGGGCAGGAGTAGGAATGTGGGGGAAATGTGTTGAAGATAAGTTGTTGCACCTTCAGCTACCTGTGGCGTGAGGTAAGAATTAGCAAAGTTCATGTCTTAAGAAACAAAGCAAATCATGCAAATAAAAAAGAAAAACATATACTTGATAATTTTCTTTGGATTATTAAGAAACAAAGCAAATCATGCAAATTAAAAAAAAAACATATACTTGATCATTTTCTTTGGATTATTAAGAAACAAAGCAAATCATGCAAATAAAAAAAAACATACTTGATTATTTTCTTTGGATTATTAAGAAAAACCCATACCAGTCTGGCCTTCAGACAGAACATAGATGAAGCCCTGGGCACTTTATGCATATGTGGCACCCATCAATGGCCCCAGCTGTCTTGCTGAATGCTGGTTGCCATGCCAGCCGCCCAAAGCCCCTTTCCCACCGCCAGGAGATGAACGAAATGGGGGCGGACACGCAGTGCTGCATCACCCATCCTGTGTAAGATGCGGTGCACAGTTGTGGGCATTTGGAAGACTCTGGAGTCTATCTTGTAAGCTGAGCCACTGGCCAACCAGAACAGGAACAAAAAGTCTGCAGAGTCCGGCCCCACCCGGGCCTGAGGGCCTCCAGAGGCAGGTTGATGGCTTGATATAAGGCATGTGTTATGTAAGCATGGAACCCTATCATAGACTGTACATGTCCAATAAATACATTGTAAGCAAGTATGGCACTTTTGACGTATTACAATAATTCTTAAACTGTTGTATAAGTAACAGTGGAGGTACTTAGTATAGTGGGGCTTACTTTATTTGTTTTAGTAATCCCTTACTTTAGAAAAGAAATTGTTTAAAATTCATAGACCCCTGGTTTATTACACAATGAATTAGAATTAGTTTGTGCTTGTTTCAACAAATCCTGAGTTAGACCTGATTCAGACTTGCTTTGGATGTGATTTCGACCAATTTTTCCTGATCTGTAGTAGTCCTTATTCTAATTTTTTTCTGCAACAGTTGATTGGTTTAGACTTATCTTCAATAGTGCTGTAGTTGTACTTTGCACAAAATTTTTGGGATCCATTTGCACAGATCTGGCATACATCTGGTATATTTGATCAAAGCCTCCTACACTTTACTGCTGCAGCCCCTTCTCCCTCTCGCACACAGAAATCTCCATTTCTACATCTGTAATAACCAGCACTTGTGAGGGGGTTGGCTTATGAAGCACATGATTCGATCACATGATGTGACTTCTCACCTACTGGAGTTTGCTTCTTTATAGTGACAGTACATAAAGTGGTGCTTCCCTTAACGTGAGATCTAAGATCTCACCACTGACCCTAGCCATAAGGGCTAGGAAAATCTTTTTGTCGACCAGCATGTAATTATTCGACGATCGCATTCTCTTGTCTCAACATTGATTTTTCACTTTATACACTGCCTCTGAATACAACACTTTTGCCTCTTTCCTGATCATCTTTTCTCTCCATCTCTCGTCTTGGGCACTCAGTAGATCCCGTTGGGTGCTTCCCTGTACAATGCACTTTGGTCCCACATGTTCACTCGTGCATTTCTGAAACTCACATTCAGGCTTATATCTATAACAGTGTGATTACAGCACCTGTGTTCTCACCCAGGTGAACTCAATCCTTCTGATTGTGAGAGTAGGTAGTTTTAAGCGCCAACAGAGCAGTCTTCAGTGTGTGATCTACAATCCTGTGGATACAGCACTACACCACACCCACCCACCGTGGATCTCCATTTAAACTTTTTAACCAGTGGCTGGTGTTTTCTTGTATGTTCAAGCTCAACCAGCTCTTCCACCTCTCCTCTGCCTCCAAGTATACATGGGCTTACCATATTTTCTTACAGTTTTATGGTTCATCACCAGTGGAAAAAGAACTTAAACAATGCATTTGTTTTGATATATTTTAAATATTGTGATATTGTCTCACAACATAACTTGCACTGATGATGTGGGATGTTCTTCCATGTCCAAAGATTTTGGGGGTTCCATCCCAACATCATAAACCTTACAAATGCCTTGGCCCTGCTGCTCTTGGATATGGAAATCTCCTGCATAGTTCTGGTTAGGACAACGTGTCTGGAGAAGTATGCTGTCAGGTATCCATTACAACTAAACCTGGTGTGTGGTGCATACAATAATAGCGTGTAGATTACAGTAAGTATGAATGTGAGGTTCTGCATTACCCAGGTGGGAGAGGATTTTGTTTGGCCAAGTGTCAGTTCTGTGGACACCAGGCCCTGCTGTTTCTGCCCCTTGACTGCAGCCTGATGGGCTTGAATGGTGTGGCCCATGTCATTGTGGAGCTTCTTCAGCTCCTGAGGCCTGTTGCTGGAGTTTAGGTTTGAAATACAAACTAGGTAACTTTATGTTCATATATAGCTTGATGAACTTTCAACTCTGAGTTAAACCATTGATTGATCTGAGTGTTCACACCTGCAGCAGAGCATGGCACTGATCAGCCAATAATAAACAGTCTACAACAGGACTACAACTGAGAGTGTGAAAGAATGTCACGATCCAAATAGTAGTATATGTATCTAAAGTAAAAAATCAACACAAGACCAAGAACAAATGTTTTATTAAGATGTCATTGTCACTTTGCTTGCAGCTGATCAGGTGGGTCTGGTTTCTCAGTCTCTAAACCAGAACATGTTACCATGGCAATGAAACTCCTGGTAAACTGAAACTCTTTCTGAATGCAAACTAAACCTGAACTTACCCAAACCTAAACCTACTTGTAGCAACAGGCCTCGGATGAATGGTTATGCAGGTCCTTTTGGAGAGCCTGTATTCAGTACACAAATTAAGAAAGAAATACCAAGACTTGGTCTGTATATAAAAAAAAACAATTCGCAGAACACTGCAGGGAACCTGTGGGAGTTTGTTTAGGAATTTCCAAGTCCAAAAGGTTCCACCCCAACATCATGAATTTACAAATGCCATGGCCCTGCTGCCCAAATACCTTGAAGCAGAGGGCCACCCCTAACGACAAGCCGCCAATTTGGTCCAAAGGGCCCCAAAGCAAAGAGAACAGTTGACCAATAGCGGCCACCGAAGTGTTCCAGAGTAAAGGCAAAATGTCCCACGGCTAAGGCAAAGTACCCCTTTGGAGCACACCGAAGTGAAAGTAAAGTGCCCCAGCAGAAGAGTGTCCCACCCAGAACCTAGGGCACCACCCTGTGGCTGATTCAGGAACACCCTTTAAATATTTGGTACAGTAGTATTCCAGTTTATGAGTTGTCGGGATTTACAGTGCGGTACGTTTAGAGTGGACGGGCTGGTACAGTGTTTAATAACACCGGGATATGGACAGTGCTGACAGATGGACACAGCTCCATTGATTACAGTAGAGAGTGGGTGAGTGCTAAAATGTTACGCAACAGCCTCCTCTCTGCATCCTCTGCAACATTTACACCAGGAAAATATGAAGTACCTAATAAAGTGGCCCTGGTGTTGTCTTCAGCTGTACCTAATAAAGTGGCCCTGGTGTGGTATTCAGCTGTACCTAATAAAGTGGCCCTGGTGTGGTCTTCTGCTGTACCTAAAAAAAGTGGCCCTGGTGTAGTCTTCAGCTGTACCTAATAAAGTGGCCCTGGTGTAGTCTTCAGCTGTACCTACTAAAGTGGCCCTGGTGTGGTCTTCAGCTGTACCTAATAAAGTGGCCCTGGTGTGGTCTTCTGCTGTACCTAATAAAGTGGCCCTGGTGTGGTCTTCTGCTGTACCT
>JAVQKC010041268.1:0-12522 GCA_036025475.1 Philypnodon macrostomus
ATCTCTCTCACAGTGGACATGCACCTACGATGAAAATTTCAGACCCCTTCATGACTTCTAAGTGGGAGAAATAGCAAAATAGCAAGGTGTTCAAATACTTGTTTTCTTCACTGTATATCGTTTACATTGAAATAAACACAAGTCAACCATGGTGATTTCATGCAGGTTAGAAACTGCATTTTACTGTATATACAGAAAGCTAAGACTAAACAATACGTCACGTCACGTCTTTCACAAGGTTTACTCTCTGTATATATTTAGCTGGCAACAGTTTTGTGATTTGAAAGCCAACCCTTAAAATATGATTTATCTGCCATCATTTGAATAGTGGATACATTTTTTCAGCAATGTTGGTAAGCTTGAGTATCCCAATCTTCAGCATGTTTTGGAGGCCCTATACACTAAATGCCTGCTTGGGAAATGTTCCAGGAGAGACCACTGACATACTGGTGGCTGTTGATGAAGAATGAATGAAACCATTCAGTACTACATGTACTGTACTGCTTCAAGGTATACTTTATTGTCCTCTGCATTTGACCCATCCCTGAGTTCTGCTGGGGCAACCTGTCAGGAGCAGTGGGTGACTGCAGACACCCATTGAGTCAGGATGTTGGTTAGGATTTACCTATCTGGAGCTTCAAGTGTTGGGCCTGCCGCTATTTTGAGGGTGAGCCCCAATTCAGGCCCATAGTTGGTAGATTAGACTTCATCCACCTGCAACTTTTATCGAGAAAATGAGTCAACGCAAACTGTATGCACTTTTCCAGCTGAATACAAGTCAGACATTCTGCAAATCCACTGTAAAAACCTGAAAATGCTGCGCCACAAAAGCTAGGGCTGTTCTCTGAGAATCCCAGTTCTCGAGCCAAAAATGCCGCGTGTGTGATTGAGGCTCCTTTTGAAAAGCAGCTGATTAGTCCTGATTTAGAGTTCCAGATGAGATTGGAGTCATCTGAAAGAGCCTTTTCTCCAAATGTCATCATCCGTCATATGTAATCCACTTAGGTCTGCGCGTAGGTGTACTATGTTTGTGTAAATCTAATCAGACACAGCTCCGCGGCTCGCTCTTACGCACACGCCTTGGCATTTGTGCATGAGAGCAACTTAGAATATTTTGTCATTGCTACATTTCTGTCAACCCGAACCAGGACATAAGGCTGAATAATTGAAAGGATGAGCTGTTTTGCATTATTCACAATTAGTGTTGATGATACAGTGCACTTCTCCTGCTCATTTCTTTAAAGTCAAGAGTTTCTTCATGTCATCGCAGTATCCAGCTATATAGAATATTTCAGAAATAGCATGTGAAATTTTAATAACTAATCAATATTTATACACCAAGATTTCCCTCGGAGAATTCCCAGCAGTGGCATAAATGTTTCCGTAATGTTCCAAAAAAGACTTGGGGAATGATCAGAAATCGTCTCTTACTGTACTGCCTTTTGTTTCAGCGGCGGAAGAAAAAAGTTGCCATTTTTGCTCTAAATGTCAGCTGGAAGAGGCCTCATAATTTATAAGACACCTCGCATGAAACCTTTATGAGCGATCTTGGAAGAGATACAAAACGGGGAAGGAAAAAACTCGGACCCGGAGTCGGAATCGGATCAGGCGAGGTAAATGGGTCAAGACAAACTTTAGCTTCTTTCTCTTTTTATTTCCATCTGAACTTAATGTATTAATAGGCTCGCAGTTTAGACAGCTTTGTGCTTTTGTCTTAGATACTCGCTGAAAAAGGATTTGCATATTAGCACAGGTCGCCCTAAGGAACCTCTCAGGAGTTGGCTCTTAGATGTGCCTGTGCGTGTCATAACAAGTGGGATGCATGTCAGACTTGAACCTTTTGCCGAAGCCTTGAAAGACACCCACCCACCAGCCGCGACCCCACTTCACAAGGCGCTCCCACCCACCTCTGCCACCCCACCCTCGCCAGCGCCTTCGGCCAAAGCACCTCTCTCTTCGCCGCGTTTAAGAGAGCAAAGGTTTCCGTTTAACGTGGAAAGAAGAAGCCTCAGATGTAACTAATTCAATTCTGCCCCGCAAAACCAAGCTCATAAATAAGCAATTCCTTAAAAACAAAACAAAAAAATGAGCGAAAAGGAGGTTTGCTAAAATACCTCACGTACGTATACATGGAGAATCGCATTAAGGTGCTGGATTCAGGCTGCTGCTGCTGCTGTGAATTTGTATGATCATAGAAATGCAGTGGAATTAACAGAAGAAATACAACACACAAAATTGTGACATTATTTAGTTCTCACTCAGAATTCAGACCAGTCAACCCAGCAAATAAACTGTGTAAACTAAGAGGATGAAGACAGGTTTAAGATGCAATTGTCCGTTTAGATATGAAACATGCTTAAGTGAGTTTCATATGATAGTTAATCTGCTCAGAGCATTATTTGCATTATTTGCATGCAAAATGTCCATGTCCACTTCTATGGGATGCATGCTTTTGTTGTACCTACCTGGCCTGTGTAGCTGACAGAGACTGTAGCCATGCATGACTCTGAATTCTGGATATTATTGAGGCTTTTCTCTTCAGAGAGTGTTAATGGGAAACCACATTAGTGTCAGAAACCTGGTCAAAACCATATTCTAAGCAGCCACTCACATGAAGAATTATTGGATCTGAGAATGTGTCCAAGCTGCATTAAACCTTTGGCTTGATGTGATCAATGGTTAATACTTTCTCTCAGTAATAAACACATACAATGACTACATACAGGATCATTCAAACTGGCTAGTTCCTCAAAGGTCTCTATCGTTCTTAGACATGGGTAGAACACCTGTAATACTACTATATCCAATAAATACCATGAACTTCTTCTGTTTTTCAATACAAACAACGGCCTCAACACACAACGGAAACAAAGCTAATCAAAATACCTTTAGTTATTGTCTTACATCGTTCTCAGGCCCTCTATAAGTGCCTGAAGACGTTTCCTTTTCTTCTCCTCCTCTGGATGTCTGGTCTGATGTCTGGCCTGTGCCCCCTACATATGTATGTGTCAGAGACAGTGGGAGACTCAGTGCTGCTGCTGAAGGAGGTCACGGACCACCCAGAGGCGAGGAGGTGGGAGGGGGGCGTCCTGAGCCGGTCTGGTGACATGGAACTGGTCTAAACCCCTTGTATCACTGTACCACCTACAGTGGATTAGTACATGACAGCTAAAGACTAGATTATACACACAATAGGCCCGGATCATCTATCACAGCTGCCTTTGTAATAAATGTGCTTTGTACTGTATGTCAGAGTGGGCTCGAGCGGCTTATCAAACCGCTTTGATTCAACCAAACAAACTGAGTTTTCCTGCTGTGTCACCATCTTCCACATGCGTCCTGTGCTCACTAATATGTTGTCCTGTTTGGAGGATGGAGGGCACTAGAACACCACACAACGGCAGTACTGTTCTGCTCTGCACTGACCTCTCCACTCAGCTGCTGCTTTCTAGTCTCTCAGCTGATGCTCAGTGTTCCCGCCAACAGAAGCCCGCCCTTTTCATTTTTTTTATTCCAGCAACAGTGGTTCACATAAGGTGACCACCCCCTGGGCTCCACCCTCTATCCCCCTCCTGCCCCTCCCGTGGCGGGCTGGGCGCTCGCTGGCCTGTCTCATTCAGACAGATCCACTGAGGCTTGCAGGATCAGCTGGCGTGTGAGCCCAGCTGAGGCTCGGGGCCGCTCGCGTTGCTAGATTTCATTTATGAGTGAGTGTTTGACCTCGGAGTGATCCTATATAGACATATACGCACACTTACACGCAGACACGTAGACACACACACACCTTCACTCCCAGAGACACACACACAGGCACACACAGAGAAGCGGTGTATGTTTGAACACATTCACCTGTTCCGTCTCCTTCAGCCTGTTCTCCATCCCTGCACTCCTCCTTTCTGCTGCCAACCTGCTCCTTGTGTGTACAGTTGTAAGCTCCAGTGTGTGCTTGCCCGTGGGCCCTGACAGGCCCAGCACTAATTCTGTGTGGCACAGGCTCGCCCTGACGCCATCCTCCTCCAGCCCCTCAGCTCTGTGCACTGCTCTATCTGCTGACATTGGCAATGAGATTACAGCAGGCTAAGGAGCAGAGGCATTCAGATTGAAATACAGTGATGACAGCTATTCTTCATGTTGTCCTGAGGCTGCTGAGGGCCGAACATTGTCAGGCCGCTCAGGGGCCAATCTCAAACAACAAAGTGGATTAACCCAAGGCCAGGAGATGAACAACACACTGTGCCCTATAGCTCGGTAGCTGTGAGATACAGAACACTGTGAGCTGTTAACCACTTGTTGACCTGTTCGTTCTCGCTCTGATTATGTGTGAAAACGTTTGCACTCTTTGTGTCTTCATTTGACCTGCCTTTTCTTTTTATTCCCCGGAAACTTAAGGATCAGAAGCTTTTACAATATGAACTGTTAATAGTTTAAAAACACATTCAGTATTCAAACACATCTAGTGATGTAACCATGAAATCTTCTATATTTTTAACTTTAGTTCTAGTCCCTGGGTGGATTTTGTGGCTCTTTTATTAGTTTTGCATATGAGCTACAGTTGCCGGTTTTGCCTTTGGGCTTTGCAAGGGTTGCACCAGCAGAATTGTATTCTTTAGTAACATAGTGTGAAAAGTTTGGTCTCCCACCAAAAAGTTCCTTGCGATCCTTCTTTACATGCACGATCTTTGATTTCTGACGATGTAAGATCAAATTGAGCTGCAAGTGTGCTCCCTCTCTGCCTTTCATGCTGCTTCAATATCACGGCGTGAAAAAACAAAGACGGCAAGACGGAGGCAAATCTGAGGCGTTCTGCCACTCAACATCCCCCATTCCCAAACAACAGCCTCTCTCTGCCACTACAAATACATTAGAAATCAATTATTTATGGAACAGAGTCAGGGCCTCTTTAATCTTTTCCTTTTATCCAATTAAATTGTCTAAGCATTGGAAGCCTCTGTAGCTCACAGGGAATGTGCTGCTTTTAAAAAAGAGAAGAAGAAAAGACTTTCTCCTCAGTCCTCCTTTTGACTTTCCATGTAACAGAGCAGAGACACTTCTGAGGCCGAGCAATGAAAGGAAAGAAAGTGAGTAAAGTGTAAATGAAGCCAGCCCCCGCCCCTCACCGCTCCCCCCCGAGCCGCCACCATTGCATTGGTTTTTACAGGAACTATTTGAAGTGCGGATATTAAGACTGTGGTTCCATTCCCGGCGCAAAGGGACGCTGGGGAGCTCTCGGGCCTTTCATGATTCCTTTATGCCCGGCTGAAATAGTTGGAAAGTATTTGGGATCAGCTCCGTAGGGGTAAATACTGTGTTGCTTCGGCAATTGTGCTCCATTATTCAGCACGTCAGTTGAAGTAGTGACTGAAAACGGCTCACTTCCGATGTGTGCAGCGTTTGTAAAACAATGCACTCTTCTCTCATATTATCATACATTAAACTTGTTTCCGACAAAAAACTGAACATGCAGACGGTGCAGATCAGCTACAGATACAAGGATGTTGCAATAACAGCAGAAGAGGTGTTGATAGACTTGTACAAACATGAACAAATGCATTAGAAGGTTTATATAGTCATAAAAACATATAAATACATATATATATATATATATATATATATTATGCATAAAGATTTTCATATTTGTCCATGGGATAGGCTTGGAAATAAGTGGTAAAAAGTGGCTAGATGATGGTGATAAAGTTCAAACAGATTACCGAGTACATTTACCAAAACAACATTTTACTTTTATTTTGACTTATATTTGGCAAAGATGGTGCTGTATGTCTCTCATAACTTTATAAAACTTTTATTTGATTATAGCAGAACTGTCAGTAGGCGGCATTGGTGGAGCATTAGCTAGCACTGTCGCCTCACAGCAAGAAGGTCACGGGTTCGAGTTCCCCGAGCACCAGGGCCTTTCTGTGTGGAGTTTGCATGTTTCTTCCCCCCATTAACCTAAAACATGGACAATAAGCTTATCTTCCAGCTAGGTACATCCAGACCAAGATCCTGGCTCAAGATCTGGAGTGGGCTTTGAGAGCCGTAAGGTGGCCCACTGCTCCTGACAGATTGCCCACAGGGCATTGAGGGATGGGTCAAATGCAGAGAATGAATTTCTTAACTTATTAACTTAACTTGATCAAAAACACTGTCTTAAACAGATAGTACTGTAGGAAAAGTTCTTTGAGTTCCGTTGAACAATACAAATTCCAGTTTCATGTATAATGCGGCCTGACATGTTCTATAATGTCCACTCATTGTCCCGCTCAGCCTTTGACCTTTTTCTTTAGGTTCAGAGGAATGTTAGCAAACACAGCGCAGTACATCAGTCCGTTACATGTTGCGTGTTTATTCATGTGTGGGCCGCCCCCTCCTGTGTCATGACGCACCCATCATACATATCTGCGTTTGTGTGTGGTGCGCCTGCCTCAAAGGGATTTTCTTCATTGTTACACACTCTTCATCCCTGTGTGTGTATGGCATTGTGCTCGTAAATAGCTCCAGAGGGCCCCGGCGATCACAGACTGCCGAAAGCGAGAGGATTTCCGAGAGGTTTTAAAGTGGGAGCCCTGTGGGACATGTTTGGCATTCTCATCCACTCAGTGAAGATGGCCTGTGATGTGCAGCCACTAACAGGCGTGCTCTCTCTCTCTCTCTGAAGTGATTATCCTGCTTGTGATTCCACTGACACCCACTCGCCCTCCTCCCCCCTGAGATGTGCCTTTGTTTAATCCTCCTGTACAGTAGGTAACACGTAATTGAGGTGTGTGGATACAAATGCAGGGAGAGAGAGCAGAGCGCTACAGAAACTTGAAAAAAAGACAGTCTTGCACAATTTGTGATGATTTTTTTAATAGAATCTAGAAAATTGATAGTTTCAATTTCTATCAAATTAATAAATAGGTTTTAGTAAGTTGTGGGTGGTTCCCTTTTTGTTGTGAAAAAGTTCCACTTTTCATGTGTCAACCTTAAACATGGACAGTCTTTGTGAAAAAAATGCTATAATGTACATATAGTGTAGAATTTACAGGGCTGAAAACAAAATCAGTACACACTATACTATCACTATCACTATACCAGCAACTATGGGCCACAGACACAGACAGACAATCACTTTAAATTTAGATGGACCAATTCTCTGAAAATATGCATGTCCTTGGGCATTGGGGGGAAGCTGAAGTGCTGTGAGGGATGGGGAGAATCCTCAGAGGGATTGGAGTCTGTCGCCCCAAGGATTGAACCCACAACCTCCTTGCTGGGAGATAAAACCACTAACCGCTTTGCCACTGTGCCCCTGGCATTTTATAATTTATTTGTCTTTGCAGAACATATCGAGAGACTTTAAAATATTACTGAAGTTACTGCAAAACTAGTAACTTGAAGTGAACGGAATAATAACCCAGACCAGACTTGACTGTTTTTGCCCTGTTTCATCTATTCCTAATCATAATATAATTTTTTTTTGCCCTTCTTCTCCATCTCTGGATAATAAAGGCATCCACAAACATTGCCTTTGAGAACTCTCTGTTGCTGGAAAAGTTGTAGTCTAGATATTCTGTGAGCAACTTTCCTCTGTTCCCATTGATAAGATAATGAGTGATGTTAGATTAGAAAAGCATTAGTTCCTCCCAGTCATGTGTACATTTGATCTCAACAACATACCAAAAGTTGCTCTGATACCTGACACAGATTGTTGGAGTTTTTGATTTGAAAACATGGCGTAGACGTGTTGAAAGCGCCTACATCTGATAGTCTATCTCCCTCGCTTAGTGTCTCGCCTGTGTCTGTACTGCGCTTGAACTGCTCTCTTCACAACAGCCAATGTCAATCACCCGCAAATCAGCCTTTTAGATGAAGCAAGAAACCATAGAAGTGGAGTAGAATTAATGAAATAATCTGTATCACTGTTGCGAGATGGCATCGGTCTTCAGATGTGCAAAAAAACATCAAATCTTTTTGAAAGCCTATTATTACGAGATAGCGGTAATTAAATTGACAGTGTTATTAATTGGGTTGAAGATAACTTGCATTGAGTTATGGACATCTTAAACTCAATTACAGATATCTGCCTCTCAATTAAAGATATTCCAATGCACAACTCTCTCTCTCACTTCAGTGACACAAAGACTTAGTTGTACTTGACTGAAGTTTTCTTTTTATCGTGACTTTTGGAAAACGATGTCGCCCGTGTCACACTTCGCCGATCCGCAAGCCGTCTTTAATGTGCTATAATTATAGTATTTAATTCTGGCTTATCTGCCGTTTGAAATAGAAATGAAGATTAGGCACTTCTGACAAAAAAAAAGTCTTCATTTTATTGGACGACACAGTGTGAAGTTGAGTATGATCAGGTAAACCTTACTGGGCCTTTGTTCTGTTGGAAAACTTTTTTCGTGATTGGTCTTAGTGGGAGAAAAACGTCATTGTGATACAGCTTAAAAAAGTAAACTGAAGTTGAAAAAGGAATGGAAGTGGTGAAGTACAAGCTAAATGGTAGACATTCCACTAACATTAATTATTGTGTAATCAGTAGTTAGTGTTTTTGGCTATATCTTGCAATTGTCAGTTAGGATGTTTTGGATCCACACACAAAAACATTTCCTCCTTGGCTGATTACTGTCCTTTTACATTTCCCGACAAACAAAATACAAAAAACAACAAAAAATTTAAAAAGTAAAATTATAAGGTGATGATGATGCTAAATTTCACAACCAATCTTCAAATTCTGTTTAAAATATTAATAATGATACTAATATTTTCTTTTTACATACTGACACAACTTTTTATACAGTCCATGCGTTGGTTATTGATTGATCATATATGTCTTGAAGCATACGACTGTTGTTTGACTGAGAAATCCTAAACCCAAATGTGTGTGCGGGTGCTCCATCTGGGCTGACTGGCTGCTCTCTCTCCCCAGGGCGCTGTGCCAGCTGTGGGGAGAACGTGGTGGGCGAGGGCACCGGCTGCACGGCCATGGACCAGGTCTTCCACGTGGACTGCTTCGTGTGCATGACCTGCAGCAGCAAACTGCGTGGCAAACCCTTTTACGCCGTGGACAAGAAGGCGTTCTGTGAGCCCTGTTACATCGTAAGTACCTCCTGACTCTCCGCACACGTATGTTCACTCAGGTTAAACACGTATGTTCACTCAGGTTAAACACGTGTTCTCTAGAGTGTATTACTCCATTAAAGAGGCCTAGAATGTTCAGTATATGTTGTTTATGCAGCCCACACATTTCCCATTAGCCCATAACAATTCAATGCTTCTTCAATGAAACTGTATCGTGTGCCTTTGACAGTTTTTCTTCGCACTAATTGCACACATATGAAGTGACTTTTGTACTTGTCTAAAGTGTTATGACAGGAACATCAGTTTAATGGGCTATTTTCAGGTCAGCAGAATGCAAGATGATACTATGTTTTTCTATGCAGCAGATCTATTCTTCAATAAATGGGAAGTATTGAAGCTTCCTACGCATTAATTACACTTCTACACTTATAGGCTGTATCTCTTTGGGGTTATTGCCAGGCCAATCAAGTGACATATTCTTACAGAGGTGGTTCTGCAATACCTATATAAAATACTGAGAAGGATATATGTTTCATGTGTCTTACTTATTCTGAAGCTGACAGACAATTCACTTTTACAATTATTCAGCAATATAAAGTCATACATTCCCCTAAGACATGCATGTCTTTGGTCAGTGGGAGGAAGACGGAGAGAACCCACTGCAACACATCCATGTAGAGTCCAGTTAGAGTGGCTGTCAGCTGGACCCGGTATCAAAGAGGCTGACCACCCTTCACCTGTAGTTCATGTCAGTGACAAAACAATATCACTATCACACAATTGTTTCCTTTTAATCATATTGTCTCCAGATTTGTTACCCCTCTGTTGTGGAGGATTTTCTGCTATCATCTTCTTGGTGAATTATTTGATGAATGTCTTCAGTGAGCCCATGCAGAACTATCGGAGTTCAACTCTGATAAGCGTTTTGATAGACTTTAAATGCAGGCCCTTATCAAGCGTCTGTCAGAATCCTGTTAGGATATAACATGGTATTACTTGTCTAAGTGGATCAGATAAGACCAGACATTAGTTTCCTCTCACGGGGCTGCTTTTACATCACTCTCAGACAAGGAGAAACTCACACAGGACGTTCCCAGCAACTTATTTTTGACTGTCTTCATTCATTCTGTTGCACAACATTGTCCAGAAGTTCCTTTCATGCTAATATTCGAGCACATGGTTCCCCCTCATTTCAGGTCATTACACTACAGTTATCCCAGGGGTGGACCACCGGATTTCAGATCGTCAGCAAAAAGCACAGTCGCTATATTTGTTTATCATTCATGCAAGAAAAGACGGGAAGTCACTAGACAATAGAGGAACTATCTGGTTTTAATAAAAGCCACACAAGGTCCTCATAGTAGTTGAAAAAAAAAAGCTGCTCAACTTGCTGAACAAGATTGTATTTATTATGTAGGGGATATACATTAAATGCTTGAATACAGTTACAGTACATACTAAATCACTGGTTCTCAAGCTTTTCACATCAAGTACCACCTCTCAAAATCTTTTTCTCTACAAGTGCCATTTTCACGCACCCAATATATACATCTGGTTGAACACAGAACAGTTTAGGTTAGGTTAGTTTCAGATTATCATTAAGATTCCTCTTCCTCTCTGTGTTTCCGGTCTTTACATATCAGTGCTCAGATATGACACTGTGTGGCTCGGGCATTATTCTGTTTGCCCAGATATCATCAAATCCTTTTAGTAATTGACAGGCCCTCACACCCAGCTGCACTTCCTGAATCTACCAAGTCTAACTCTCATTCACACAACACTCTTTGCTCTGGCTTTTCGCTGGTTGGACTGGCATTTTTTCTATTGCAGCTCAATTACCAGTTCACGCACCCAATATATAAATCTGTTTGAACACAGAATAAGTGATAGCATGTAACTTTTGTCCACTAGTTGGCAGTATTGAATACTGTTGCATATTATACAATATGGCTGCTCTTATTGTACGTAGAGTCAGTTTTCTGAGCACCGGACTGAACTCTGATTGACGTAGGTTGTTTAAACATTGATTGCTGGGCCAACAGTCCATCTAAATGAAATTTTCTATAGAAACACACACAAACCTCTTCCGCGCCGCAAACACTTTACAAACACGCACACGCATTTTCTCTTTTCATCATTTGCAGGAAACATCTCGTCGCCCGGTTCCCAGCCCCTGCCTTGAAGCTCGGACTGTTTTGTGCAGCCTCTCTTAAATCACTCCTTCTCAGAGGCACTCACTGAGATTGTAGTTGTCTTGTCTGGAAGTTCTCCAACTCCCCATACACGCTTAAGAGCAAGCGGATAATTTAGGAACTTTATTTATGCATTTCATCAGCATAACTGTTCTTCTGGCATGAGATCAAAAGGATGGGGCAAATCTGAATTTCTTAATGAAAGTAATTTCTGCTTCTTTTATTCCCATCCTCGGGGTCATGCGTCTCAGAAGGGAAGTGTCATATTCCCGGAGAGGAAAAGGGCGCATGAAGTTAGCTCCGAGTCAGACAGTCTAGGAATCTCTCACAGCCAAGCACCGAAACACTCAACAATTATGGAGATTTTCGAATGCCATTTGGTGTCGACTCTAGTCAGCCTGCGGTGACCATGTTTTCCATGGATTCAACATATTGTTTACTGATAGAACTTCTGTTATATGTTACTACCGTAATTACAGTAACATTAATTTGCAAGACATCATTCTACCACCAAAAATATATATAAAGAAATGCCAAATATTTTATGTCAGAGCTGCTATTATGTTCAGCTTGCCAGTGTGTTTTTTGGCACATAAAGGGTTATTCAGACAAGAATGCTCCTGTTTTAAATTCAAACCTAAAGTCTACATTGAAATCTATGAATATTAATTGATTAAATAGTTTTGATTTTGTGTAGTTTAAACTTTGTTCATCCATTGGCTCACAAAACCCAAGGGTGACTTCATTCCACACCATTTATTATTGTTTACAAAATACCCAAATATTAATATAAATGTACTTTGTGCATTTAATTAGTTTGATAAAAATGGGGCCGATTGCATTTTGTCTTTCAGATTTGAATACATTAAAACATTAAAACACTATGGCTGTTTTGCTGCACCCTGAACAGTGTCAAGTAAGTTGCAGGGCTGACACATAGACAATCATTCAATGTTATTCTGAAAGTTGAAAAATGTCTACACAATGTAGACAAGGCCTTACTCTCTTCTTTGGTAAGGTTAGATGGAGGTAGTTTGGCACTGTTAAGAGCTGCAGTGACTTTGAGTCTGAGATCATCATCTTCACACGTGAAGATGCTGCTGAGAACCGCCTGGCTTTTCTAGACTGCGCTGTAGTCATTGAAGAAGGAGGAACACTGCAAGTGGAGGTGTACAGGAAACCCACACATACGGACCAATATCTCAACTTTGATTCACATCACCCACTAGACCACAAACTATCGGTAATTAGGTCACTACAACAC
>JAVQKC010041272.1:0-12323 GCA_036025475.1 Philypnodon macrostomus
ATTAGTAGTGTAATATTATTAGTTTTTATATATGACCCCAAAATGGCACCTGTCAAGTTATTGTGAATACGCTCACGTTTGATTTAGCGGTATTAGACTGTGTTTTTTTACATGTTACAACTGAACAAGGTTGAAAGTTATTGTGAATAGGGCCATTAATGTTTGAACAATGTTGAGAGTTATTGTGAACGCGTTTAATAAAGTTTGACTGACTGACTTGTCTGACTGTTTTGTTTCGCTTAATGCTCCTCATAATAGGTCTAACGCCTTATATATGAAAAAAGTTCGAAAATAGACCATTCATTGACAGTGCGCCTTATAATCCAGTGCGCCTTATAGTGCAGAAAATACGGTAATTTACATCATGTTCTTGTTAGAGGTTGGGTGATTGGATCCAAAACAAGCAACTATAGGCCTTAGGTGGGCCACATACAATCAAATTGTTTATTATCCTCTAAGAGCTAAAAACTGATTCAACTATTAGTGATGTAACAAATAGTGGCAAACAACTCTTTTCTAGTGAGAGCTCCTACCTGCTTCTGCACTGTCAACAAACGCACACAGAGAATCACTGTTGCTACTTTGCTGGCTTACCACCATTTAACAACATATCAAGGTTTTGTTTAAATCTCAGAAGAAGTCTCAAAAGTGGCTGGAGTTTATTTTTGAAAACTCCTGAAAACCGGTACAAATGGTTTGGTCCTGTCTTAAATAGATTGTGAAATGTGCCCCCCCCCCCCAAAAAAAAAATCACAATATAGGAGCTTTAAGTATGGTTAAGTAAGATTTTACACATGTACATATTTTTTTTGTATCACATTTGATTAGCCCACTCCTTTGTACTTACCATGTCCTCTATTCAGCCACAATGAAACCACAGCTAAAGACCAGGGCCTCCATTTGCAGAGCTAGTATGTACTGGCCACTGCAGTGTGAGGGGGGATCCATCTCCTAAGTCATATCTCATATCATTAGCAATAGGCATTCTGATGTATTACTGGCTCTCTGTGGATTAGTATGCAGTGACACCTGGAGACAGCTCAAATTTGACACACCTGCTTCAGTGAATAATACATCATTGGCAATCATGTGTGGCATTCCGCCACAAGATCACAGGAAATCAGCAATCAGGTGCATTTCTCAACTTTCTTTAATGACTGCATTAGAGTGCACTCATGGTGACTGACGCTAGTTCTGGTTCAGTTGACATGATTACTAAAAACATAGCCCATAAATCAAATGTATGCAAGTATACCGTATTCATCACTATATTAAAATGCACATAAATATTAGATAATAAATCAGACAGCAAATAAATCAAGAGCATTGAACAATATACTATACTTTGTTGTTAAATGCCTGTTGAATTACCTGATTTTTCCCTTGTATTTGAGACTGTAAGACCCTCTGTGGGCTGTATTATAAGGGTTTAAAATGAGACTCTGAGACCCTCTGTGGGCTGTATCATAAGGGTTTAAATGAGACTCTGAGACCCTGTAGTTTTTCATTACTATACATTGAAAATACTTGAAAATAATACAGATTATTTCTGGTGTTCTGTTATAGTGCTTCCTGCCTTCAACGTCACCCTAACAACCACAAAGCCGTACCTGGACGTGGATGACACAGAACTGCAGGTGGAGATCAGAGCGAGGTTTGTCTTAATAATAAAAAACATCTGGAGTGCAACAGTGCCTGCCCAACATCTGCATTTAAAGAGTTTGAAAGATTAATGGAGGCTTTTGGCTAACGATCATAAGTGGATTTAAAGAATTTATAATTGATTCGTCAAAATGAATGAAGCCAAACTCGAGCCGGACTCAAACTCATGACTGACAGGGGAAGAGGGGAAGATTGTAAGCTCTGACTATGAGCAGCATGCTCTACAGAGTGATGTGTATTTTCAAAACTACTAGACAAAATGAGGAAACAAAGCCAAAATAAGCCCAGCTCTAATGGAAAAAGCCTTAAACAGTGTCCGATTTAAGACCGTGTCATTATTGCGATATCTTGTGCAGCCCTGATTAATCTGATTTTGACTAGTGAATCAACAACTTCAGTTAGTGCACCAAAAGTCCAAATAATGCAACAAAGTCCAAATAATGCAACTGACATCCAAATACGCAACATTTTCATTGTTTGTCTAATACTGTGCAAATATACCTTAAATACTGCACGATTTTGGGAAAATTTTGGGATGTCTTTTTATGAAATATTGCCATTGTGTTTACATTTGGGTTTTAAACCTGTCTGGAAGCATTAACCCTTGAAAGAAGACTCAACTATTCCCAGTTAAAGTAGTGTTTGTAGAGGTTAAACCCACAAGATCAGCCGGTTTTGACATAGATTTTGTTTAGTGCAGGGGAACTTGCAGCCACTGTTGTGATTAATTGTGCATCCCTACCAAATACCACTCCAACCATCATGACTGTTCCTGGGTATGTGCGTTTGTTAGGTATTTTTACAGTGAGCCGGTTATTGGAACGGCATATGTTGTCTATGGACTGAAAACAGGCCAAACTATGTTGAGGTCACGTAAAGTGAAGGAAGTGGAGATGGTAAGTCAATATTCAATATCCTGGTTAATAACAACTCAGAGTCTACATTTTAAATTGAACTTTGTTGCAGCTGGAAGATGGAGGAACTCTGACACTGACCGTGGATGAAATCAAGGAAGCCTGTGATGTGAAATCTAGCCGTGACCGGTCGGATTGTAGTATGAGCTCTTTGGTGGGAAGCTTTGTGTATGTCAAAGTGTCCGTGCTCACACAATCAGGTAAAGACTTAACATTAACGTGGTTTCTAGTGACCCCTCTGAAGCCAGCATTCACAACTAAAAAGTCTGTTACCTACTTAAAACGGCAGCAGATTATTCCAAAACATTCATTAGCTCTATGTGCAAACTGTGTCATAATATCATTCTTATAAAATTGGGGCAATCATGTTTGACAAGAGGGACTGGCCTTCAAAGTGTGTACATAGTCAGAGTCAATGGTCTGCCTGAATAAAATACAAACAGTTCAGTTCAGGAGAAAGTTCGTACAAAGGTGAGGTTCATACAATATCATGGGTTCGTTCATTGCCATAATAGTCTCCTTTGCAACCTGCCTAAACACGGCTGTAACCTGGGAGCCCTTTTCAATTTTTCAATTTGTTAATAATAATAATGGACTGGATTTATAAGACGACGGTGAAGGTTGTCATTCATCCAGGTAGAGGTCATTCTGAAAGTTGAAAAAGGGCATCTGGACAAGGTTTTGATTGTTGAAAAGCTTTCATCTGCCAATCCAGCAGACCCAACTGGGCTTTTGCTAAAGCAAAAAACAGATCCAACAAGAATAGAAAAGACACAGCAGACCCAAGAAGAACAACCACTGTCATCCCTTATGTAGCCGGCGTCTCAGAAAAACTTAGAAGAATCTACAGTAAATTCGACATCTCAGCACAATTTAGACCAATCAACACCATCAGACAGAGACTGGTCCACCCCAAGGACAAAATTCAGAAAAATAAAAGCAAAAACTTATTTACTGCAGACCACAGAGATGAGTTTCAGCTGAAACTAGGGAACAATAGAGAGAGGGAGCACCATTAGCAATTGATAGGGATTTCCATTAGCATATTATTGGTAGGGCACAAGCCTATCCAACAGGTTTATACCACTCCCCCAAGTATCAGCCTATAAATCTCAGCTCACCCACCTTTCTAACCAGAACTGAAGAAGTCTGCTGGACTGGCAGATGAAAGCTTTTCAACAATCAAAATCTTGTCCAGATGCCCTTTTTCAACTTTCAGAATGACCTCTACCTGGATGAATGACAACCTTCACCGTTGTTTTATAGAACAGTATAACAACTTAAATACACTTATGTTCTTTTGGCTCTGACTGAATTCTATCTATAAAAGAGCTTGTCATTATGCTTCTCAATTTCATCCAAATTGTCACTAGCATCCGTTACATATCCCAAAATTCTCTGCCCTCGATATCGCGTCTCCTGGGCTGGTGCCAATGGGAACAGCTAATTATCCATGTAATAAAGTGACACCAAGAACATATGTGTGCACCTCAATGTGACTTACAGGTCATGTGGTAACACCATTTACCCTGAAATAACAGTAATCATGTAGGATCAGTTTATGGGTAGAATACTATTGTATGAAATGGACAAAGTATAATGAATTATAGCGTAAGTTGCATTAAAACTTACAATACTTAGACCTGAAGTCACTGAATTCCATTCTATAGCTCCTCAGCTGAAGCACTGTTATCAGATGGACAAGACTGACTTACTCTATGCCCGACACTTGGAGATCAGTCAAAACCTCATCCACTATGGCACAGCTTCTATCAGAAAGTCCAGGCTGATCGCTATAAGCTGTTGTACCTAAAGTTCACTTTTACAAGAACAAGGTAGACCACTTTGAGTGCCTAGTGTTCACTCATTGGCCACTTCGATTCAACTCCTCTTTCTTAGTCAGCTCTGTCACTTCTGACGCTTTGCTGCCAATACAGCTGCTCTACTCTTTCTTTCCATTTGACCTCTTGCCGTGTGCACGTTGTTCGATAATGTATCACCAGTCCATGTTTTGACGTCATCACGTGGAGTCTTGGATGTCCTCTGCCCCGCTTGCCTGGCATACCTCCTGTTATACATAGCTGCACCAGTTGGCACCCCTGGTCCCTCATTGATGAAAAGTATTTAATTTTCTTTTGGATGATATGTGCTTTTGGCCCGGGTGGTGCCAAGCTCTTCCAGTATGCTTTGGTTTGTTCTCCTTCCAACTGACGCAACGCATCCGTCAGTAAAACCCCATTTCTGCTGCATCAATCCTTTTTTCAGTGTCCATTCTTCTTCTGCTCTGTATGTTATTATGCTCCAGACAGGTATCTTAGTTTCAGTTTGATCTTTTTCTGTTTCAAGTTCTTCCCCATCAATGTTCATACTTCTTCCTGGCTCTATTGCCTGCTTCACTAACATTGTTGACAATATTTTTTATGTCTTGCCACACAGTGCAGTGTCATCTGCGTATCTCAGATTGGATACTTTACTGCCCCCAATGATAATCCCTTTTACCTCTATGTCTGCCTCTCTCATTACGGCCTCTCTGTACACGCTGAAGAGGCTTGGAGACAGGATACATCCTTGTCTTAACTCCTCGCTTGATGTTACGGGGTTCAGTTTATGGTATAATACCTCTATTAATGCCACCAGGTGTAGTGGAAAACCCATTTCGATAAATATTTTGAACAATTGGACATGGCTTAGAGTGTCAAAGGCTTTGAATCCAGCAACATTCCTTGATGCTGCCAGACTTGTTTATTGGTAATACCTCCTGTTTTATCAAATTTTCAGGCCATTTACATTCATTCCAGATCAACTCCTAGTTAACATCATAAGGTAATTAGAAGTTCAAATCAAGCATCAAAATAATGGAAAGCTGTGGGTTAAGTTATTTAAGTGACTTTTGTATTACAAGGTCTGTATTAGGTGGTCCAGTGATGTTAGGCTGAAGGCATCAACAGAGACATCACAAAACAAACTCTTGTTTACAGCTATGTTTTTATATGAGAATGAAGATGTGAGAAATATACTGATTACAGTTTTAGGAGCATTTTTGGACATGTTCAGAGGGAATTAGATTAGATTAATCCCTGTTTTCCGTAGTCTGTTTAAAAGAAGATTTTGTATGCAAGCCAATTAGCTAGTTTGCAGTGCCGGAATAAATATGCATGCCAGAAGCACAAACAGTGACTTATAAGAGACTTGGATATGAATAGCTTTATGAATATGTGCCAGCATCACAACACTGACTGTTAAGAAGATTGTTAAATGAATGATAAAGTAGGATGAGTTTTTGACCCTCTAGGCTTACCGTACAGGAGTCCCGGCTTAGTGACTTTGACATTATATAGACCACTTTATCTCCCCGGGAACATCCACCTGAAAATCTGCTTCAGGATTTTACCTTTCAGTGCCTAACAATATCACTGGTCAAGGTCAGTGTAGAGCAGGACAGAGCTGGAGGTATATAGACTTGTATTTGTATGCTGTGACCCACCAAACAGTCAATAACCTAGAGGTGAACTGTGAATGACCTTTAGCCTCTAAAATGTTTGAATGTAGACACCATTATTTACTCAAAAACACCCAAAAAGAACATAACTGTCATTTTAAAACTGGAATATACAAGACATTATTACTGATTATTACCGTGATATTTTATAGTCCATTAATAATAAACAAAATCCAGTGTAAAGTGGGTAATTTAAATATGATAATTTGACTATTTATGTGCCTCTAAATGAGACATAGGCCTATCAGAGCCTACAGGGCCTGTGAAATAGACCATGATATATTTATAAGGGAAAACTGAACTGCAGTAGCCACTGTTTAACCTAAAGGGTGTTCATTTTGCTTCAGGGTTTAGTTACTCTTGAAGGCTACTCTGTTCGTAATACTCCAAACCAATGCTGAGAACAAAGATTTGATCTAATCTGTGTATACTAGCCAATACTCTGACTGCAACAAAAGTAACAAAATCATTTACAGATATCATTTTTGTAAATGGTAAGAGAAAGAAATCAGTTTGATAAGCTCTGCATCTCAGTTTTTGTAATACTTTGAATTATAGTGTTTAGGCTTTTCTTTCTTTTTCAGTTTTTTTTACTTTCAAGGAATTGATAGCAAGCTCGAGTATAATATTGTGTATGAATGGATTCATATTTATTAGCCGCAGTCAGACTGACTAAGATTAATAAATGGCCATTTCTCTGTTAAAGCAGACTCTGTTATAGCAGTCCCCTTAACTGACCCGCAAGTAAAAAAATAAAATTAAAAAAACTACTGTACTGTATAGTTGCCTGAAGAAATATGATACTAAAGTGTTATATGTGAAGAAAAAAATATTTAAAAAAACAACAGTATAATGTATAAAACTCAAACATAACATCAAACGATCAAACCCATGAAGTCTTTGTAAACATTCATTACTTTTTTCCAGCGTACATGTCATTCAGAAACTCCTGGATTCCCATAATGCAAACTGGCAGCTGTCATTTAGAGGAAAGGCAGCCAAGCCAACACTTTTAAAACTACTTTCACACTTGCTGACACTTTTCACTGCTCCCTGCACACTCTTGCAGCATTTGGAAATTTGAACGTCCGCTTTTTGAGATTTTTCTCATAACTTTTGACTTTCCCATCAGCTTTGCAAAATTCCTCCCAGTAGAATTTGTGATTTTTAAGGACTGTGTTGTATAAACTCATCTGCGCCTGCAGCCTTAGAGTCTCTGAGGAAATGTCTTTATGTCAGAGCGCGCAGGATGCTGGGTAATGAGGCTGCCGCTGAGGAGGCGGAGGAGGAGAAGGAGGAAGACTCGACCTGGCAGCAGCTGTCATGAAGACTGGTGTGAAAATGATCATCAAAATAAACCCGGACAGGAAGAGGAAATTTGTGTGAAAAAAAAACAAACAAACAAGAATATTCAGTGAACGCCCACCTTCCAACTCCTGCTGGTGTCTCCATGACCTACACAGTTGTAGTAGTCTATACATCTGAATGTACTGCCAACTGCCTCCACATTAATATTGTTTTGGGTGACCTTTTTGTTCAATTTCTCTTAAATTTTGATCAAGAAGCTCTTTACAGACCACTGAAAGGACACTTGGAGATGGACAAAATGAAATCCATGTCACCATAGTTACAGTAACTTGTGTAAAGTCCACTTACCTTTTCTGAACATTTCATCAAAACTTAGCATCACTTTGAGTTATGTTGCCAACACAAACAAAGTAGCTCTGCAAAGTCCTCTTGGCAAATTAAATGGCCTCTTTTATGGAACAACTCAGTGAAACTCAAAGTAAGGTCAAGGTCAAAGTGCAGCCCCGAGCGCAACAAGACATGACAGTTTTGAAGATGTATCAATAGTAATATGTAGGCCTATGTTTTTGTTTACATCTGCCATCATCATCATGTAAAAAAAAAAAATCCCCATACAAGTGTACTGAAAACTTTTATGCTTCAACCTGACATTTCATTGCACAACTTCCCAATGTTTGTGTCCTAAACTGTGACCATATTTCAACTCTGGCTCCTTTAAGCACAAATCCCTGTGCTGTTTTGTTTTGTTCAGAGAGCGCCCAGAAGAACTGGCATTATACTGTCCCCAGTGTGGGATTTTAGAAGGCGTTTGGCATTTTCACACTGGAGGGTGATGCAGCTGCCTTGGCATGTGGCTGGGACGCCATCATGTGTGTCTGAAGAATGACAACAGCTACTCATTTCGTCCTGTCTAGAGGGTAAAGTGCTGCCCCCTCCTAAATCTAAAAGTAATAGAAAGTGGAAATTAAGTGACCAATAGACTATGACTATGAGATCTGAAAACATAATTTATGGGTCCTTACAAAGTTAATAAATTTGGTAATGAGTTATTATCTTCAGCATAATCAATCTTATCCCATAAAGAGAAGTTTCAAAGGATGTCTTTAAATCTCTGCAGACAGGCAATGGGTAGTAACACATATTAATCAGACTAGGCAAAAAAAGGTATATTTGAGTGGCAATTCATTATTACAGTAGTTGTGACAGAATATTGAGCAGATGGCTCTTCAGAACAGTTAGATTTTATTAATGAATTCATTTGGCTTACGGTGGTTATCTTAGTCTTAAGAGAAATTTTAAATGATTGAAGAATGAATTATACAAACTACTATAATATTTTCCTCTACCAAGGAATTTTGTTTTTTGCGACTTTTGCACCTCTGGCATTCATGGCATTTTTGTTCCTAGAATTTCTGATCACTAGATATTTTCAACGACCATCTGTCCAAAGGCTGTTAACAAGTCGCTAAACATGTACCTAATAAGGTAACCTGTTAGTGTATAAAGACCTATGGCCCTTTTCCACTATGCAGAATGGGACAGAACGGGACGCCTGTTACGTGAACGCTGATTAATGCAGCAAAAGATAAACAATAAATAATAATAAATCATATGTAAATCATATCAGAAGCGTACTATTAAAATACCAAGGCTTTACAAACAATAAATGAAATCCTGGTGTATATCGATCAGTGAGGCTGCAGCTAACGCCTGGTTCACACGGCAATAATTATTACCATTTTTAGCTCAATTCTCCCCTTCTGACAATCTTAAGGACATCCCAATTATCGTAATGGCTCTAAAGATAATCTTATCAGATATTCCTGATGTTTGTGGGGTGTTGGTCTGGTCTGCTTGGAAGGACGTCAGAAGCGATCTGATCTCAAATCTCAAACCAACATGTTAGATTGTCTTTGCCCGATATCACAGCGGGTGTGCCCCGAGCACGCACCATGGATCTATTATAGTATTTAATACATTTTATAATGCATCCTTGGCACGCAGCCTGTTGAATGTGACGTATAGCCTATCAGAAAGCGGGGTGACGTTGAGAGGAAACATGGAGGGGAATCCAAAAAAACAACTCACCTCCTCATGTGTAGTGTGTTGACTTTGCACACCACACACTGTAGGTCTGATTGTCGGTGTGTGTGGTCTCCCAGGTTTTGAAAATCTTCTCTCTTGCCGTGTGTAGGTACATCAAGCTAGCGGTAAACAGCTAACTACTTCCTGTCCATTCGTAGTTTCTGAGCATTAAATTCTCCGCCCAGCGCCAATGTATCACATTCTAACCACTTTATATAGTCTTGATCCAAGTAGCAAGAGCCATCCAGTGAACATCTGATGCTAACATACACTAGCTTTACTTCGTTAACGCTTCCCCTTTACCTTACGTTAGCTCACATTTTCTGTTGATGTTGTGACATTTCTCTGTGTCCCGTGGCCTCAGTCTGCAGGCCACACTCAATGTGCAGTGACCACATACGCGTCCATCTCCTCTCTTCCTCATGGTCTTGTCAAACGCCCACTTTTTTCTTCAAGATTTCACTGTGTCCTTTTCCTCCTTGTCTACTTCAGCACCCAGCTCATTTCTCTTGGTGGAGGATGTCACCAGAATCTTTAAACCTGTGCGGTGACATTTAAGTAGAAACACAGTCACACAAACTGCATTAGGAGAAAAAAATAAATAAATCTATATTAAAGCTTGATTTAATAACATCCTCTATTATTGTTATTCTTCTTCCAATTGAGTTTTCTGTGCTCATACCCTTTCTGGTATATAGAACACATTATGCGAGTTGTGATTATCATAAAGTTCAGTTATGTGGTTTTGCACAAAGTCTTATCCATGCTGTTAAAATGAAGTTAAAAGAAATCCAAAATCTAGAATGTGATGAGTTTTATCTGAGTTTTCACTTGAAACAGTAGCAGTGTACCAAAGACAACACACATGATCAGTAGGTTAGTGCAAACGGACACATGCACATACTTATATTCTGTATTTTGTCTGTCTTGTGGATTGTGATGATTTATAATGTTTTAATATGGCTTTTTCAACCCTGAACTTACTGTGTCCTTATGGCGAATCTGACCTATTTAAAATATCAAAACCACCCATTTTCCACAATGAAAAAACAGTGGGAAAGTTAGATTTATCGAGTGATGATTGGTGTATAAACGAATTATTTCTTGACATTATTATGATGACTTTGATGCCTGTGCTCCTCAAGTTCATCTAGTCTCTCTTTTTACTGGCATTTATTTAGCTGAAATTACAACATCTAAGGCATCATAACAGATAACATTGAATTAGTATTGATGTATTTTTTTATTTCTAATATATTTATATCACATTTTTATTGTATGTGGTTCTCTTGATTCTGTAAAGCACTTTGAATTGCCCTGTGTATGAATTTTTATTAGAGGTTTGTATAAACTGACATTCCACCTGGCCTCTGAAAGTATTCTCGTGCTAGTAAAATCCCTATAGTTTGCCCCTGTGCATTAGCCTTATTATTACACTGGTTTTTTGGCTTGTAAAGTGTGAGAATGTCTGTTCTAATACTGTCTTTGAGCTTTTATCAGATAATCTTACTGTTCTGGCGTGGTCTTGTCTGTGCCTCTTGTGTTCTCTTTATGTTCTGTAGTGTTCTCAGTGCTGTCCCGTTCCCCTCCGAAGACTCCCTCTCTCGTCTCTTTGCTTCATGTTAATTAGCTTTTTAATTCCAGCTGCTAGTCGGGGATTTGTTTGATTCAAAAGCTGGTTTCACCCGGCTGACTGCGGAGCCATTGCTGAACCTAACCCTTTTTATGTGTGTTTATCTGTGTAAAAAGAGAGAGAGGAGAAACTGTGTTGTGTCCCAGTGTTTCTCTACCTGTGAATGAGAGTCTGATGTGTCTGACAACAAATTAAACGGCTCCTTGCTTCAGTCGGTTTCAGGTCACCGCTGCAGATCGCTGACAGACTTGTGTGTCTTTGTGTTTATCGCGCTGCAAAGATGACACAAAATGCACACACGGGAATCGGGAAGAGCAGGTTACCTTTACTGAAATGTCAAAGGGACCTTATAATTTGACTATAATTTGACTTGTCTGCCATCTTTTCTGGTCAAAAATGAGTTTATGTTGAGGTGCTTACTTTCTCCGGAGCTGTAAAAGCTTGGTTTTCTACACAGAGAGGTGGAAAAACAATTACCTTCCATTGTTTGAACAGTAGATCCGCCGGTATCAGGTCTGGTCAGATTAAGAGTTTGGAGAGTAATACTTAACAAATGAAAAAACTGTATATGTACAAATCAAGTTGACATACGCTCCATCCTTTTATACGGCGGATTCTACCTCTATGTGGGAATTAGATTATGATATTGTGGAACTGGCCTGGGATCTGAAGAAGTGATTGTGCCTTGATAAACATTTGTCATTCTCTGTCTACAGGTGGAACGGCTCTCATAAAAGATCATATTGTACAAAATGGGATACTGCCAGTTTCTCGACTGATTGCTGCCTCTCTTGAAGTCTTTTTTGAGTTGTGTACTGCACTCTCTTCCTACAGTGTCCAATCATGACAGAGCTGGCATTTGCCCCCTCTGTACAATCGAAATCTTCAATTCTATTCAATTCAATTCATTTTTATTTGTATAGCCCTATATCACAACACAGTTGCCTCAGAGGGCTTCACAAAAAGAGATGTATGTAAACAATAAACAGGGTCATTGCAAACAGTAACAGGTTAATAGACAATCAATAAACACACAAACAACAGGACTGTCCCAGGACGTCCCCTGTCCTTAGACCCTCCATCGCGACAAGGATAAACTCTAAAAAAAAACATTTATGGGAAAAAGAGAAACCTTAAGGAGAACCACATGATAGAGGGATCCACTCCCAGGACGGAGAGGTTATAGATGTGTCCAGGACTGATGGATGAGGTCCTTGTGCTG
>JAVQKC010041279.1:0-21925 GCA_036025475.1 Philypnodon macrostomus
AGCTCCTCACCCTATCTCTAAGGGAGCGCCCAGCCACTCATCAGAAAAAACTAATCTCTGCCGCTTGCATCCGAGATCTCGTCCTTTCGGTCATGACCCAAAGCTCATGACCATAGGTAAGAGTCGGAACGTAGATTGACCAGTAAATCAAGAGCTTCGCTTTTCGGCTCAGCTCCTTCTTCACCACGACAGACTATTACAACGACCGCATCACTGCCGAGGCTGCACCGATCCGCCTGTCAATCTCACGCTCCATCCTTCCCTCACTCGTGAACAAGACCCCAAGATACTTGAACTCTTCCACTTGGAGCAGGGACTCTCCTCCGACCTGGAGAGGGCAAGCCACCCTTTTCCGGTCTGACTGGATATTCTTTGATTTGATTTTTTTTTTACATCAAAGTAACTAGATAAGAGATTATATGAAAGGCTTTAGAATGTATCTTCTTCACGTATAAATGTGGTAAGGTTCATATAGCTTACATATTACACTTCCACATTATCCTCCAGCAACACTTTTTTGGACTTAACACGAGGCTCCTTCTTTGCTTTCTCTGCTTTGATCATTCAAGTGGACAAATCCAAGCAGCAGCAAAGTGAAGCATTGCTCATGGATGATTACCCATAATGCATTTGTAAGATATCCCAAACACAAAGCTATATAAACAGTAGCCTCTCTAAAAGGCTTGCTGAATTAACACTCAAAAAACAATGTATGTATTCCCAATTCTTCCCTTGCTAGCTGATTAAAAAGAAAGTCAATTATAACATGGCTAAATAAGATAGAAACCTTAAATTGGTTTGTGTTGAAAGCAGGCCAGGGTTTGTTGCATATTGGAGAACATGAAAATGGTTGAAATGGTGATAAATCATGACTTGCATTAAATTTCGAAACCATTCTCTATCTTTCTATTGTGTTGTTGTTCAATTGATAAAGCATTTACCCCATCCCCTGTCTAAATCAGGACTTTACACTTTACTATTGGCAGATAGGCAGAGGCCTAGTCATGTTTAAGCCTACTGTTATTGGGAGAGCAGGGACAACATGGTTATTGTTGTGCCTGTACAAACAGACATACCTGACATCTGCATGTTGAAGTATGTTGCATAAAACATCACTTCATAAATATAAGCCTACAAAATATCTAACAAACAATGTCACATTTTTGCACATTCATTTATCTAGAGAAATAATTACAATCTTATCCTACTGATTTGCATATGGCCCTAAAGCTGAGCAGGCCCATTGTGGTGGTTATGGTGCAGTAAAACGGTGATGTGGGCGGCCGGGCTGAGGCGTCTTGTCTGAGGGTTTTACCGTATGGTGAGGGGCTGTGTGGAGCACCCTTGAGAAAAGTATTTAACCTTTAACTGCTTCCTTTAATGTCACACTGTCCCAGAAAAAGCCTCATTACAGTGAGCTGATGTACTGAAGAACAACACTGCCCCCACATGGTTGGAAAAGGAATGCAGTCATTGGTTTTTGATCCAGCAAAGAACGGGTTCCCAAACTTTTCAGACCAGGACCCCCACAATAATGTCAAGATAGACCCGGGACCCCCTGGTGTTGCGGAGAAGTTAAAAATATTTTTATTTAAAAACACACTACTGTGATGACTAACATGACATTTTATCAAATAATAAACAAATAAGTATTTGTGAAAATCATCTTCTGAAGCAGCTGGGGGTTTGCAAGATGTTTCTCAATCCAAGGACCACTTTGGCATAGAGCAAATAACTACGGTCTCAATTAACATAATATTAATACATTTGCCTAGTTTTCAAATTAGAAGTAAATTATCTGTGCTCATTCATTTCTTAGAGAGTCTTGGTGAGTTGAGAAATACTGAATAAAATCTGACTACTTTGAGACATTTTCCCGCGGACCTCTTCGGGCTGTTGCAGACCATTAATGGTCCCCGGACCACAGTTTGAGAAACACTGATCTAAGTAAAAAGAATTGCGGATTCGATTCTTGAACCAGCCGTGTGGAGTCTGTATGTGTTGCTCTTACTAAAACATGGATGTTATTATTCTAAATCTAAATATTTCCCACTAAATGAATGTGAAAGTGATAACAATATGGAATAATTTGCCAAAATATAATACAATTTCACTTCTTTATGTAATAAAATATGGTTGGTGAACTTTTGCATTTTGGAAATTTCTCAAAATAAAACATGTTTCAAAATGTGTTAAGTGGATTGCATTTAGTCAGTTTATTAAAAGATCCAGCAGTTTATTACAAAAGTTTTATAACATAATACATTAAAAATGTTATTACATTTTGGCAGATTATTACATAATGCGGAATTATTACATAATGTGGCTCTACAATGGTCTGCGTATGTCTCTATTTTAGCCCTGTTCAGACTGTGTCCCACCTAAAGCCCATAGTTGCTGTGCTAGACTCCTGTCACCCATGATTCTTAACAGGAAAAAGTGTCGAATCACTAATTAATGGAAATGCACTGTTGGAAGAGCTCAGGTCAACATAGTCAACATATCTCAAGTCTAGCATATACTTGTGAAGAGCAGTTAAGGGTTGACCCAAGAACACATTCTATACTGCACACATAGAGTGTAAGTGTGTCTTTGTGCCACACCACTGATGTTAAACAGGGATTTTGTGAACTCCTGATGAAACAGGTGGCAGGTTTAACATTATATTTTAGTATCTCATAGAAGCTCACTTTTAGAGGACACTGCTCTGCTTTACTTGGCTTTTCTACACTTCAGATCACCACAGACTTTCTAAAGCATACAGAAATACAATGAAAACTTGAAATAAGAGACCTTTAGTTTCACTGTATGGAGGATCAAACTTAACCAAATAGAAGCGCTGGGTAAATTAATGGATTATGAGTTTATATTGAGGTTGAAGTTAGAGGAGTTTGAATTGCCTTAGGTTCGTGAAATGATAGCAGACCATGGCAAATCTCAATATAGTGTAACAGAGAAAATGAAGTCAGTCTTAGGTTTTCATCATAGTGCTCTGGGTCCCCTGTGGAAAGGATTAGTCTGGCATACTGAACTTTGAGATATGCAACTTGTATTAGAGAACTTTACTCTTTGCACATTTATAATTATGTTATTATGTGGTCTTTTCAAATTGAATCCATTTTGCCGCTTCAAGTTTCAATGTAGGTCATGTTTCCGTTAAAGTTGGATCGCTTATTATATCTTAATCAGTGAGGTTATGTTTTGGCCATTGGTGGTTTGCATTAATAAATGAAGGTCTGATTTTGATGGCATCTGCATTGTGGCTAAGTGGTTCCCAGGTCCCGCAGTCCTTTGTGTGTGGAGTTTGCATGTTCTCCCCGTGTCTGCGTAGGTTTTCTCGGTGCAAAATAATAATTCAGTCTTGCAGCCAACATTTATATATAAATATATGGCTTTTTCATATTTCATTTCATCACAGATGTTTAGCTTTACCTTCTGTATATTTAGATTTGTTGTGACCAATGCCGAATCGTTCCTGACTGGAGCTATTCACTTGTGCTAGTTTTGGCTGACATTTTGGCTTTTTACATTTACCTGTGTGCACTCGTTCAATAAACACCTTTTTATAGAGACGCATACTTCAAAGCCTTTCACCTGGATAGCCCTGTTGCGCTCTGATGCATTCAATGTCATCTCGAGCGTAGGCAACACTACACCCACACTTGAAAGTAAACAGCATGTTCTTGACATTCTCCCGACTTTTTCCTGACGCTGTGAGACTAAATAGATGAAAATGAGGTCTATCTATGTATATGCATGTTCTATGGTTCTGCAGCTTTGTTTGTGAGTGATTTGAATGTTTTTGGATTGTATATATAAGCATAACATAAATTTGCAACATGACTTTAGAGTTGACTTTATGAGAAAGTGACGTTTTGCAGAGAAGCTACAATAAGACTGCTACAAACTAAAATAACAATATTTGAATCTATTTTACTGGGTTAGCTGTTTGACTCAATCAAAATTTGTGTCTATTTCATATTCAGGTCAATTGAGTCTTTTTGATTTTTTTCTTCCTGATTTCCGGTTTGTTAAATACTAGGAATTTCTTTGACTCTTCTTTATATTGATTTTGTAATGTACATGTTTTATTGTATATCTCTGTGAGTTTTTCCTCACCGTGACAGAGGGACTAAGGCTGTAAAGTTGTGATACTAGGCTATACAAAATATATGTCTTGAGAAACAGAGAGTGTTGAATGTGAATATCTTACATACAGTATTTTAGTGTGTCTTTATGTGTGCAGTACTATCTATATTTCACCCCTGAAGCCAAGTACAGTTATGTATTCTAAATCATTTCTATGGTTCCTTAACATAAAATTGAACATTATGAGCTTCATGTAACACCACATTACGTATATAGCTATCGTTTTAAGGTTGCCTTAAAGGGAACTAATTTATTCATTTTTCATTCATTTTCTATCATTTATGGGAGTGGGGTCTATGCAATAGCTATGTTGGCCCTCAAGGCAAAGTGCATACATGCTAGTTTATAACAAGGCTAACAATTCAGTGTATGTGGTTTTTCAGCTTCCCACTTTAGCACATACCATACTATGAAAAAATGCTCCTTTATGTAGTTAGCCCCGTGCATGTCATTGGTTGTGTGTCGTCTAATACAATGTAACAGCACGCACACATTTCACTGAGTGTTTATCAGCGTGTCTGTCAGTATTTATGTCAGTGCAGATTACACTTTGAAGCATCACTCCTCCGATGTTTTCACACATCAAATCATTTTTTCTAAATGGCACAAATGTGGGAGGACTGCCTAAGAAAACAAAATTATATCTTTCTCTCCATAAGCTATTTTACATGTAGACTGGACTTGTATGCAAGCAGGAATGAAGATACAAGCAATGGCAAATAATCCATAGAGAAGGGATCATATAATCTTAAATGTTCAGCACAAAAAACTGTTTATATGACCGTCTTTTTTCATTATGTCTACATAACATTTGCTCATGTATAAGTAGTGATGATGTAAAATGATGTGTTTGTGTGTTGCAGTGTGAATCTTGATCACTGTCTGGATCCAGGATTCTAAAATATAGTATCTTACCATTATCACATCATCATCTTATCATTAAGCCCATTGCCTTCTCTTCAAGCAAGCAATTATCTTCACCCAGTTTAGCTCCACAAACCTGATCTCAACATCACATCAGTCTGTTTGGGATTCACACCAAGAGACAGAAAGATGTAAGCAACCTCTCTTCTTTAAACATATATTCAAAAGGACACAAAAGAGTTGTCACGTGTCCGGATTTAGATGATTCTTCTGAATGCTCACTTTGCATTTTGTAAACTGCATCAAAAGAAACTAAATTGCATATTTCTGAAAGCCATTTGCCTGACAGCATGTCTTCAAAACATCCACCGTAAACATCCACACGGCACTGTATTATTTGAAGCCTTATGGCACAAATAGTGCGAATGTAATATTATAGTTTGCTGTCTTTATGAAATGCAAATGGTTGGGTTAAATGAACAGTACTGAAGTGTGAAGAGAATGTCTTCTAAGTGTTGGGCAGCTCGTGGTGGTGACAGGTGGCTGGCAGCTATAGAAGTATCATGTACAGGCATCTCGTTCACCTGCTGAGCTCGGAGCTGCTGTTTATCGAATAAAACTGAAAGACAGCTCGATTGTTGTTTAGAAAATATACTAACAAGACAAGGTTAGACAAGGTACACTAAGACTGTATTGACTGACATAGAAACCCTGCCCCCTACAAATGGAGATAAGAAGAGAAGTAATGATACCATCTTTATTATGTGCTTTTAAACGTTTTAAGTTCCATCGTATCATATTATAGACATGATAGACAGACAGACATTGATTAAAGACCATTCTCAAAGGGGAATGTAGAGTCACCATTTCATTTAACACATGCATATCTTTGGACATTGGAAGGAAGCCCAGGTAACACAAGGAGGACATGCAGACTGATGGCTCATGGACGCACCCTATCCCTGTATGTTTAATTAACAGTTTTTAAATAATTGGTACTAAATGGTCAATTACTAATTACCACACCACATTACAATAGTCTTGTAGATGTAAGTGACTTCATAAAGCCCAAAGCTGGAGCCATGCTGAGAGTCAGACTATTAAAACAGTGGGCATCCTCTCTCTGATAGAAGATTCTTATCCCACTCACAATAGCCTAGTCTAGTGATTACAGAAGGCACTGCTATAACTCGAGACATAATAGAAAATAAGTGGCAGAGAAGTGAATTCGGTTTAAAAAGGACATGATTAAACTTAAAATCAGGGCGTATTGAGATTATGGTTGGCGCAGCATGGGCTAAGCATCTATCTTTAGTCTGCAATTCAAACGGCTACGGTGCCTGTGAAAGGTCATGTTTACTTGTTTGGCTTTTCCAAATTCTGTCACACGATGAAGGAATCATTATAGAGGTTAAATCTGGAAAAATGTCATTCAGGGAATATCTCAATGGAATTAAACTCAACCAAACATCTGGGTGCATCAAAGGGAGATGGAAGAAAAGTGCGTGTGTGCGTGTGTGTGCGTGTGTGTGTGTGTGTGCGTGTGTGTGTGTGTGTGTGTGTGTGCGTGTGTGCGTATGTGCGTGTGTGTGTGCATGTGTGTGCGTGTGTGCGTGCATGTGTGCGTGCGTGCGTGTGCCAAGGTATTATAATATAGCTAAACTTTGACTTGATGAAATATGTTAAATGCGTGTACTGCTTTGAACAGACATCATTGTGCTCTGTTTGCCCCAGTTTTCCACAGTATTAGAACCTAGGACAAAAGAATAGACATCAAAAACCATATCTCTTATTCTGTCGCATCAGTCCCGACTTCCTCCGTGTTTTACTGTTCGTTTAGTGTTTTGATTGGCTGGAGAGCTGTGAGAGCTGTGAGAGCCTCCTCCACAATCAGCCTTCATCACAATAATCAGTGAGTGACCTCCAGAGGAAACTACAGGACATCACCTCTAACTAACCCACGCCTCTGCTGCACATATACTCACCCACACTGACTCGGGAATATTACCATAATTATAGGATAGGAATTATACAAGTTAAATAGGTGATGAGGAACAAGCTAAAAGTCTAAAAGTCAGACCAGACAATTGGCTTTATTCTGGCCATGTAGCTTAATTAGACTAATGTATTAATTTTCTGGGACTTTTAAGTTTTGTCGTTATAAATATTAGCTTGTAAGCATTATAACACTTCATCTCAACTGGTATAGCTTGTAATCCCGTGCGTGTTTGCTACTTATTCATTTGTGCTTAGTGAAACTATATATTTGTGTGTGTGTTTATAGATTTAATTAATGAGAAGAAAATTTGCCAAAATAAAGAAATTAACCTATTGATTAATACCTGTTAGCATGCCACCTCCTGGCTATTAACGAACAGCAGCCATGTTTCTTTTGATTTTAATATTAGTTTTCTTTTGCTGTGAAGCATTATACAGACAGATGGTTTATTCACATAGCCTGCTATAAGTCAAGTTATGCATCAATGTTCAACAATCAAAAATTGGCATCACCCAGGTTTATGAAATCTGACAAAACTCATGTGCCAAGAAATGATATATGAGCATTTGATTTTGATTACAGTTAACAAAATCAGTTAAGATACAGCATCACACACAAGGTCAACTACGGTCAGTCTAAATGTATGCATGTGCATCAGGGAATATGAACGTTAGTGAGACCGGTTTGGCACATCAGACTGACTACAATGCATAACATACAAGCAGCCACCTGGATGGATACAACCCATGCTTTTAACTGTGCTTGTGTCTTTTCATCATAAGGTTTCTGTACAGAGCTGCAATCATAAAATCAATGTACAGTGGCTTAAACATAGAAGAGGTCAGCTGTAGCGGAGATGTTAAGACAAAACACTGTATTGTAAAATGTTTGGCCTTAAGCTTATTGGAACTATAGGTACATCTGTTGGGAGGAACTATTGGATAATGTTGTAACAGCCTGCAGTCATGGGAAAATGTTAATCGTTTTGTTGTGCCCATGCACTCTGTGGATGGCAATGAGTGTGTTGTGGACTAAAGAAGAATAATGTACTGTATATAGCGGGCATGGGCAAATGAAGCCTTGTGAAGCTGTTCAGGCTGCTTGAAAAAATATCAGAAACTTCGACAACAATATAAGAGCAACGAGAAGAGAACATGATGCTCCATCTAGTATAGAGCATCACATCTGCTGCTTCACTGTTGAATTGAGTTGTGCATTTTATATTGGTTAAAAATAGTCTGTAAATGTTATGTATTTATAATAAAGTGTATCAACTAAAGTTATTGTTTACAGTTCTGGTTAAATTCTTCAAGCTTTGCCCTTTGTCCAAAATACCTGTGTTGTGTTAATACTGTCCTGTGATTGAATTCACTCGTCTTACATGTAGACACTTTGGGGCTAGACCCTGGATCACATCTTTGGGCCTCAGATTTGATACATACTGAAAAATGGCTAATAGTGTCTGATGTGGAATGACATTTTTGACAACAAATGTTATTGTGACCTTATAAAGAGGCATTATACATAGACTTTTTACAGCTATGTAAAACAGTGAAGGAACTAAACCACTCAGTCCCATCCCATAGTTTAGAAAATGCTGCTGTGTTTCAGACAGAGTAAAAACCGTACACATTTTTAGTTAATCATTTTAATCCTTTATACAGTGAATGGTGACGAGTGCAGAGTTGCTGTTGTGGTGGCTGTTTGATACAATAGTGTCTGTGTTTTTAAATTTAGTGTACTCACCCCAAACCTGGCTAATCTGTTAAGCGCAATTGCATTGCACTCAGGATTATCAGCTTCACTGTGAAGCCAGGAACAATTTGTGGGGCGAAAAAAAAAAAAAAAAAGGAAATTGTATAGCTTACAGAACCAGAAAAAATTAAAAATGTGACACCATAAAAATTACAAGACTTGAAAAGTGCATTAATATGTACTCCAGTGCAAATGCTATGATTAGAATCTGTCTCCAGCACAATAGTGAAAAGTAATCTTTGAGAATGTTTTTTGCAATAGATCTTTTTTAGAAAAACCTGAACTGAAAAAAATACAACACGTGAAACCAATGAGTCCTCATCTTCAGTTTGAATTTGTATAAGTTTGCATGAAATACACCTTTTTGTATACACACTGCTGTATGTCGCAACAAAAGCTAAATACGTGACTCAAGATGCACCTAAACACGGCGCATAAAAAATACTTTGAAGCACTCATTTTCGAAGCACCAAATTTAAAAGTGCAACTATGTGTTTTGCATCTGCCACAGCCACAACATCCAGACCTTCATTTTGAAATGTCCAATAACTCACCCAAAATCTGACTTATAATGTTCCCTATTTCCAAAAACACCCATAAAATATAACTAAGACAAATTATCAAATCTAAAACAAGAAATGATACATCAAAACCAATTCAATATTAACTAATTGTTTATTCACACTGGGTTGATTGACACTTCAGAGATGAAGTACGTCTATTCAACAGCAGATGGAGTCATTAATGTGTACTACAGACAGGGATATCGACTGCACTAAAAGGACTTTGAGCTAAGATCTCATTGGTTACTCTCATTTGTTATTGGCCAAATAGGTGTCTTAAAGCAGGTATTGACACTGTTCCTAGCTCATCGCTTGTGATCCTAATTAGTAAATATTCCTTTCAGATGTTGGTAAGCACCACTCCTTCCACACCCTCATGTCTATTTAAAGACATGGACAAGGGTGGTTTGCTTTAGAGCTAACTAAACGTTTAATTAGAAATTGGTAAGGTGCAGACAATATTGGGTAATACTCCACAATGCAAAGCTGTATTTATGCTTTTGCATATTGGTCCATTGCCACATAGTGCTGCCTAGAGATTTCTTCAAACCAGTATTCATCATCTTATACACAGATCGGCATAACATTATGACCGCTGATTATGACCGCACATGAGAGTGAAGACTAGGCCATGTAGTCCTAATTCAACAGACTATTGTAGCTCGTATTGTTGATGATATTAATGCTTGTTCTGTTAGAAACACATCACAGATTGCAGTGTGTAGGACTATGCATTAATCATACAGACAAAATAGAATAACCAATAACAGGGCGGTTGTCATAATGTTATGCCTGAACTGACCTACCAATCTCAGCTGAAATGTTGTACAATGAATAACCTTACACTGCAACAGTTACATCCTTATTCACTGTACAGCACATGCAGCGGGGAGCCCCTAATGTGCATACTTGTGGAGATAACTTCATTTCACCAACAGTGAACACCCTATCAGAACAACGTCCTATGAAAACTGCCTGGCAGCTCTGCTTAATATGCTACACACACGGTCCAAAAAGTAACAGCCGAATCATAGCAGTAAGCTTCAGATCCAGAGAACACAAAAAATGAACAAAAATAATAATAATAAAACTAATATTTGTTTGTAGTGTAGTGCTTTGGGGGGAGTGTAGAATGTAACTTGGATTCCACAAATTGACATTTACCCTCTTCCTGACACAATGAAAGTCCTCTAAAGTATACTCACTCCAAAAGGCAGTTCACAGTTACAAAACGTTAGTGTGGTCGCAGGGGAAGGTCTTTCCATCGAGACTGCCTTGATAATTCTTAGTCCTCATTTGAAGTTTAAAGTCATCGTCGCAGAAATCCGGGGTTGAGCAAAGTTCAAAGTTTGTTGTTCTTTCAATTTCTTCCCCCCTTTCACACAGTTCTCTCACGAAACACAGCGTCTCTTTGCTGAGGCACAAAAGTCAATGCAGAGAGGCATTCGTTGAGCATGACAACAGGTGAAGCGTGTGAGTGTGGGGGGGAGCAGATGTTACCAGATGTGAGATTCACAATGAGTCATTTTAATAACACCCACACCTCCGCCCAGACGCCGATAGTTCATTCCTCCATATAACCTGGACAGAAAACACACATGATGAAGTTAGAGCGACTGGCCTACTTTTTGGCTTTGATTGCCTACATCCCTGATTCGCTCTGTCTAGACTAGTGCTTCTCAGCTCCTCTGATTGCGGGACACCAGTTTATCCTTGATCATTTTATGGTGACCCACTTTTTACAAAATAAGTTATTTCACAAAAAAATCTACTAAGAATCTCTCAAATCTAATATTAAACATTGAAACTATAGTTATTACCGCTGCAACCCCACCTAACCCATAACAGCATCATGTGAGTGGAGACCCGATTAAGTACCTCTATACAAATGAAGATTTCATTGCTGTGTGTTCGAGTTGCACCACTTACCTCCACGTGTTGGCGTCGGGGTCATAGACTTCTATAGTTTTGAGATATGTTGTCCCGTCAAAGCCTCCTACTGCCATCAACTGTCCATTTACCACTGCTAGTCCCACCTATACACAAGCACAGACATTCTATCATTCATCCTGAGTGGTTCACATGACTATGCCATAAAGAAAAACAGATTTCATCCAGTGTTTCACAAATTGCCCCCTGACTCACTAAGCCAGGGGTGTCCAAACTTTTTTCACTAAGGCCACATGTCTGAAATTTATACCGAGGAGGGCCACTTGCTGAGGTGACCGATTTCACTTCAACAAAAGTCCCCTTCAGCCGCCATTAAAACAATCGCCTTTTGTCCGACACTACACAAACCTACCATTTTGTGTCAGCCTCTATATGCAGAATTAGGTGGTTCACATTTTCCTTGGTATAAAAATGATAAACACTGCAATAGACTGTAAACGCCACCCACCCCACTGCGTCTTGAAGTCATGGCCACTACAGGAGACCACTGGTTTGTTCTGGGGTTGTATCTCTCTGCACTGCTCAGCTCTGTGGTGTCATCTCGGCCCCCGACGGAGTAGATCATGTCCTGGTACACCGCACAGCCCAGGTGTTTCCTCCTGGTGCCCATTGGAGAGACTGTGTGCCAGCGGTTTTCTTGGGGGTTGTAGCGTTCAACTAAAAAGGATAGTCAATGAATTCATGTATGACAAACTTAGTGGTTAGCATATTAGGGACACTTTACCCAATGCTTTACCTACCTGTATTTAATGGTGACGTCCCATCAGAGCCTCCCACAGCATAAAGAAACCCTCCCAGCACTGCCACAGCCACACCCAGCCGTCTAGTGCTCATAGAGGCCACACGGGTCCATTTGTTTTCCTTGGGATCATACCTGAAGCACAAGCCAGTTGATAACATCTGAAAAACGATACTTACAAACAGAGAGCCTAGTGTGTTATTATATACCTTTCTACAATGTTAAGGCAAGAAACTCCATCCTGTCCACCAACGGCATACAAATAACCACCAAGAACAGCCACACCCACACTGGTACGACACGTGCTGGTAGGAGCCACGTCACTGCTCCACTGATTAGTCTTAGGGTCATATCTGAAAAATAAATTACAATATAATAAGAAAATGTCATACAGTTAAACAAAAAGAGGTAATTAGGATAGATAAAGCCAAACCTTTCTACAGAGTTGAGGTACGAAGAGCCGTCATGGCCTCCGACAGCGTAGAGCAGATCATCCAAGACGCTCACACCGACCCCACATCTTCGTTTACTCATGGAGGCCACCATTCGCCACTCGTTGGTCTGAGGGTCGTAGCGCTCCACACTGGAAATGGCATCACCACTGCACCAGCCTCCAACTGTAATAACAACACAACCATTTAAGATACAACCGTAACAAACTAAAGTATTTTTGTTATTCAATAAAAATTAATAAAACAGAATTAATCCAAATTCAATTTAGAAAAAGTAATATTATGGGTGCAATATTTTAATCTAACCTGCAAACAGTACTTCTCCACATCGTATTGGTTTCCTTGGTCGAGTTCTGGGGCCCTGCATCAGTGGTCTCTCCTGAGGCAGCAGCAGGTAATTCTTGGCTTCATCAACAAGGTCTCTGAACCATCACATTATACATTTACAAAATTAGTTATAAAAGGATAATTATATTACAATTACAGCTACAGTAAAAGCATGCTAACCTGCACTCCTCATCACTCTTAATAAGAGGGTCTGAACCTACAGTGCCCACCAAGAATTTAGGACTAAGCAGGGGTAGTCTGACATGTTGTAGGACCTAAAATAGAATATAAATAAACATTTAAAAAATTATATTGAATGTCCTTTATGTACAACAACTACAGCTTGTAACAGACTTGTGGAAGTTGCGGTCTGCGTTCCTGGATGCTGTATTTGACCCAGGCCATGACAGCGTTGAAAACCTGCTCCTCACTCCGTACGTTGAGCTCATCGCTGGAAATGATGTCAATCAGCTGGTTGGCAGGAAGCAGCATAAACTCTTCACTTTCCATTACCTACAACAGACACAGAGGTCAGTCTACAGCTGCTAGGCACTTAAAAAGGGCTTTTAAGAAAACAGTCACATTTTTCATCTTGTGCATAGGTTTGTCTTGTGTATTTTGTACATTTTGGTATATTTGGGGAATGGCTTTTTGTTTTTATGTTAACAAAATAAAATGGTTGGATGTGATAAATATAAAAATATATATATATATATATATATATTCTATGGTCAGTAATTTGGCGTAGTGGGTAAGAGTTCGCACTGCGACCAGAGGGTAGCCGGTTAGAATTGATTGTGGTTGTGTGACGGATGTTTGTTGGTGGCAGACTGGCAGCCATGCCTCTGAGAGTGAGCCCCAAGGCAGCTGTGGCTACACTAGTAGCTTACCACCACCGGGTGTGACTGTGACGTGAATGAATAATGCAATTGCAAAGCGTCTTTGAGTGTTGAGAAAAGAAATATACAAAACTGATGCATTATTATATTATGTTATTATAGTAATGTTCCAACAATTCCATAAAAGATGCTACACGATTGCCAGATAGGGCCAATCTGTCAGTTGGCATCATGACTCTTTAACACTTAGTAAAGTGACCCTTTAAAAATCAAATGTATTGCACAGAATGAAAATCTTTTGATACATTTAAATAACTTCCCCACTGAAACAATGCAGCCGTTTTTGGCCAGCAGCTGATTTTTGGTATTTTCCCTGTTTACACTGCTCTGTGAAACTGTGTGTGAATTACATCAACAGGTGTGTTAATTATTTCTCACACATCCCGAGGCATCAAAAAGTATCTGACAGAGAAAACAAACCAATATAGCCTGTAATAGTTCCACTAATGGGATTACATAGAGAGAAAACTGCTGATGTCTTTAATGTTTCTGTACAAATCCACAAGCAAGATTAATCATTTGTACTTCAGTGACAGACAATAAATCATGCAGTCTATTGCCGTATCGGCCCCTTAATGAATCTAAATGAGATTAAACTCACCTCCTGGAAGTTGTGCTGGGTGAACTTGTCTGCGATTCGGAGCAGCTCACGGCAGGAGTGTGTGTCGGCGAAGGCCCTGATGCCGAGACAGTTGGAGGGATCCAGCTGTCTTTTGAGGAATTCACAGCAAGCCTCCTGGATCTCGGCCAACTGAAGAAGACAAGCCGCCGGGAGCAGCGTCTGGACGTTTCCCTCCTCTACAGTCACCTAGAAGCAGAGAGAGACATTTTAAATTTAGAAATGCAAACTGGTAAAGCACTTCTGCTGGCCTTAGTTTACAATTATAATGTTCATTTCATTCAGGTTTTTGGCGTGTCATGTTTGAGAGTCATTATTCAATTATGTGATCAGTTATGTGAAGTAAAAAACAACATTTCATTCACAAAGAAATTGTATGTAAATGTAAATTTTTAGGCAATGCAATAAAAAGCACTTATGTTTCCATCGTTATTTGGAACATTATTCTTTTTGCTTTTTAAGCTGCTTAGCATATGGTTAAATACTGCCCTTCAACTCTCCTCTTCTCAGTTACCTGTGAGGTGTAGGCAAAGTCAATGAGCAGCTCCATGGCTCTCTCGTCAATGTCACGAATAACCACTTCGGTCTGTCTGCTCTCTGCCAACTCTCCAGTAAACATCGCCCTGAATCAAGAAATCCCCATATTGATAAAGACATTGTTATATATTAACATTACATTACATTGAGACATTTCTACCTGAAGTAGGGACTGCATGCTGATAAAATAACCCGATGAGCATAAATCTTCTTAGCGCCCACCACCAGCACCACGTCACAGAGCTCCCGGTGTTTCCTCAAAAGGTTGATGACTTCCAGAGTCTGACGTGGGTGTTTGTCAGAGACGTAGGGCATGCGTGCAGGCTGGGGGACCCCTTCAGGGAGTTTGTTGGGGTCCCCCAGAGTACAGCGGCTGGTGATGTCCATTCCAGTGGCGTCTTGACGTGCGCTGGTGGCCCTAAAACCAAATGAATTTCAAATGAAATAAATTGTGAGACTTTTTGTAGATCCAAGGTAACAGTTAAAATACACTTCAAAAATACTGATATTTGACAAAAACATTAAGATTACTCTATATTATACTTTCTAAACAAGAGCCCTAGTTTATTGCATTTATGTAAATTTCTTCATTAAATTAAGCATTTAAAAATCAAAGAAATAAGTAGATTCTCCAAAAAGCAGATCTAAAAATGTGTTGGCCCGCTGGTTGGAAACCTCCTCTTGTAACTGGACCCCCTGTGAGTGGTGTATATTTTTAGCTGGTGTGCCTTTCCGATTATAAATAGAAAAAAGCGAGATGGTAACTCCCCACTGGAACTCGACTCTCAGTTAGCCCATGAACCTATACAAACCAGGCACTGAACAAGACTTCTCTTTTAACAGCCAGGCCAAGCCAGAGGTCTGGAGTCAGGTCTACTCAGAGCTGTGTAGAGAGTCAATGTTTGGGGGTGTTTTTATGACCTGTGATCAAATGGTAACTGAACAGACAGCAGCATATGTTTGCCCCGTAGTGATAATGTAAGTGTGAGAATAGGTGTCAGGAAGAGGGACCGGTTCTACTATTCAATGAAGGATTCTTTTAATAAATAAAGAAAGGTTTGAAAGACCACACCTACCTGCGCATTGGCTTTGCATCCATGCACTGAAGAACAATGTTAGTCTCCACAATGTGTACTTAACCTAAAAAACAACCAAAGCAAAACGACTTTTACAGACTATAAATAAAATAAAAATAACATGTTTAAATAAGACATGATTGATGATCCATTTTATGAAGCAACATCCCAATTTGAATATTATTATTTTTCTAGTGCATTGTTAGTAGACTTTGTACAAACTGCATTTTGATTTCCAAAATGTAGTTTTACGGGAGAAATGTGTATGCCTAACTGCCCATGTGACTGTACCACACAATCAGAGGAACTAGGTGTATTTGTGTGGCATTGTTAATTGCTAGGTTTGCCATCCATTGTTGTTTGGCATGTTGTTGTTTTTTAACTAGGCTAGAACAGTGTCTACAAATGAAATAATCCATTACAATAGAAGAGATGGTGAATGGTTGCTATGAACGATGTGGTAATATCCTGCTTGTGTATCCTCTGTGTGTTAGTGTATATTCCATTTATGTTTGTTTGTAGACAATCGAGTTAAATGACTGAAGACCACTTTGACAGCAGCTTTCACAGAATCAGGTCGTGATGGGCTAGCTGTTAGCTGTAAATGTAATATTGAGCATAATAGATAGCTCATCACAAGATACAACTATAAGACATTTGCAAAAGTATTAACAAAACTCAAGAACTCTGATTTACACTGGAAATCAAATTCAAATAAATATAACAAGAAATCTTAACAGCTAGGTTAACTCTCAATGCTAACTCGAGTACTCGCTAGTGGGAATCACACGAACCTGAATACGCAGGACAGACGCTAATCAAGAAAACGAACCAAACAAACCAGTAATAAAATAGGTACGTAAGAACAAACAAGTAAAATGACGATCATTTTCCGTGTAGTTAGTCGCCGTTGCCATTTAGCCATAGATGGCATATTTCAGACTATCCCGCTGAGGGGAACTTTGAGAACCATACTCGCTCAAAAAACGAATGTAGATCTCAATAATACCGAAGTGAGTGCAAGACAGACTTTAAAACAACGCTTACCTTGTACTTCCATTCCAGTGGCGGACATAAGTCGCTTTGATCGCTAATGTTTACACTTTTCCCGTCGGCTGCGCTCTCTGGAGATGGGTTTCCTCTGCTCTGTAGTGCGCCTGCGCCAAATAGCGACATTTCCGGTCGGGGCGGTTTCAAATTAAAAGGTACCAGATGACGTAAGCCTTTTAAATGACTTTGATCATCTGGACGATTTTAGGGTAAAGAATTAATACCAGTATACATTTACAGGACTGCGTTTGCTGAAGAGCTAAAAGGAGCAGAATACTACCTAAACGAAAACCAATCCAAACCCCATAGTCTTTTTGTCTTGTTTTGGCCTCATGGATCTTAGCGTCCACTCGAGGGCGCTACATAACCAATATAGCATTCCTCCAGTGCAGCGCTTCAGCATTTAAATTCTGTTTAGGGCAATGAAACAATGATGCCTAACACACAATGCAAGAACACAAAATACAAAACAAAAATCTTTGCAATATAAGCCATGTTTATTTCTCATACTTTTGAACGTGAAAGTCCATTTCCCATAGTGCACTTAATTCATGGCTTTTGGAATCATTGATCATTTACAACACTCTTCTTATTGTCTGTGCTTATTACACACTACTCTAAGACATCGCAAGAAATCCATTCTAAATTGCATGTTGAGAATAACAGGCACTGCAATAATAATAATCTCTCTTAGTCTTTTCACATTGGTCGTGTTATTGGGAGATACCGTGATCTCATTTGATCTTTTATTCAACCTCACATCATCAATGATGTTCTGTTTTGACATTTAAATTAGTTTTCTCAACAAAATACTTAAATAAAAAGGAGATCAAAAATCAAATGTTCTTTTCCATTTTTCCAAGTGCTTAATTTCATTATATTTTTCAAAATAAATTAAATAGCTCACAAACAAATACACAAACAAAAGTTATGCCTTTTTCAATAAATTCACCTGTTAATGAATATGCAATTGAAATACTATCCTTATCTTAAACTGATTCTGGATTTATATAAAGTGAAAAATAAATTTAACTTAATACCATTCATATTTTGAAGCATTTAGAAAGTCCTTTTTTCTGAAAGTACTTGAAGTATGTGTTGGTCATTCTTGCAGTGGTTGATGGAGACCAAAGCTCAGGCGTGGCTGACTGGCAGCTGTGTCAAAGAGTTGGGCATGAGTGGCTGTAGCATCAGTGGATCTGGATTTGGAACTTAAGAGGAAAAAATACATTTGAACACATGCAACTTGTGATTTAGTCAAATTCTAGAAAAGTAAATTTACCATCCACATAAGTCAGTGTTGTGAGAAGTGGAGCATCTGAGCAGATGTATGTGTGGTACTGCAGGTCATCCATCAAAGGTGGAGTCAGCTGACCAGGACCAAGAGGCGTCATCATTGTGGAGGCAGCAGGAAGTGGACTGATGTGTTTTTTCTGACGAGCTCTGCAGTTTTGAAACCAAACCTAACATAGAAATAAAATATTTGGATAATATTACTCTGAGACCACATCCATAATGGACTCAAGCCAGTGACTCTTTTTATTGGATTGTAATTGAGCTATAAAGCATATTACAAATTACATGTAGCTTGTTTGGATTTGTAGTTGTCCCTTTGATATGAAGTAGACTGAATGGTGACTGGTTGATTTAAATTGTGCCCATCATCCACCTGGGCACCACCCAGAAGGCTATTTGATGTAGCCACAAATAAAAACATTATGAGAGTATTTCTGTCCTGTATTTTTTTTACAAAGAATGATGTGCTACCCTTCTAAGTTTTGACTGAAATTACAGGTAGCTTTGATATCGTCGTCCATACCTGTATAACTCTCCGGCTGAGACCAGTCCTCTCTGCCAGCTTCTGCAGAGTCTGAGCATCAGGGTTATTATCTGTGGCAAACTGGCTTTGCATTATCTACAAATGTAGAGAACAACTTTTGGAAACAATTTGAATTCAAGTTTTGCTTACTGTATAGGAGCTCTGAATTAGATACAAAAAGTTGTCTACAAACTTATACTTGCAGAGACTTTAAATTACAATTGTCCGGCGAGTAGTCATTTGTACAAGTTTATTGTGGCCAATCAATAAAGCTGTACCTGTAACTGGTCCACAGTGAAACTGGTCCTGGCTCTTTTGGCTGGTCGTGGCACCATGTTAGAGCCATCCTTGTCTGACATCTCTTCTTCAACTCTAAGTTGCTCTTTTAGGACATATTGGATCATAGATTATGTCAGTTACATTTTTACATTACTGCCTTTCTTTCTCACCAGTTTCTTTGGCCCGCTTCATATTGTCCATCATTACGTCGTAATGTGCTCGGCAGAAGACTCTATTCTCCAACAGACCACACTCTTCTCCAGTGGACAGCTCCCGCTTACAAGAAGTGCAGGAGAAACATGCTAGGTGGAAGGTGCTGCCTCGAGCTTGACGCACCCAGTCACTGGAGTTAATGTTTCGGCCGCAGCGGGCACATCGGGTTCCATACCTCCTGAAGAACATGTCAATACAGGTATATATAATATAATATATATACATGTAAATCAGATAACAGTCAAAGTATATCTTTTATCTTACAACATCGCTACATGGCCTGGTCAGTGTAATTATTTGGCAAAACAAACAAACTATTACAAGAACATTACAATAAAGTTGTATGAGCGATTTAACTAAAACACATGTTCCATGTCTGACCTACCTAAAGTAGTCAAGTTTGCAGAAAACCTGTTTGTCTTTGATGTAGCAGCTCACGTGACGCCCCAGTGATGTATTGCACACACTGCACGAGAGGCAGCGCACATGCCAGCACAATTCATTGACCTGAACCAGACAAGATTTAATTAATCCCACTGATAATGTGTGTTTGACCAGCTTTTGGCTAATTTAATACTTTGTGTCAACTATTTTCATTTCTCTTATTTTCTCTTTTTAACCATATTGTATGTGAATATTGTAACCCTAGCCTATATTGTACAATACAAATGTATTCACGTTTCTAATGGTAAAACGGTTTTGATCCCTGCACACATATGAATTTTGTAAATCCCATTGCAGCTGTGATATACATTTCAATAAATTATTACTATTTATATCATCATGCAATCCACAACCAGCATATCAATACGATGCACTCATTTGATTGATTTGATCATTGACATTGATCCTTAAGATGTAAAGGTAAGACTTCTATGGAAACTCACCTTTAGCAGGTATCTGTCCACGATGTCCAGGCCGCAGGAGGTACACACAGGGTTGCCCCGCAGAGAGGCGACTGTGGGGGCCGAGTAGGACGAGCTCGATGACAGGGACGAGGGAGAGTACGAGTCTTCCTCGAATAAGTCCTCAGGCCCAGAGGAGCTCTGTCATAAACCACAGTCAGTCAAGTAGCCTCCCGTGCGTGGTCATAAACAACAATTCGAGTGAAGCTAGCATTTAATCAACAGGCTATAAAAAACAAGCTAAATATGAACAAACTATCATACACATCTAGCATAAACAAGCATAAGTTGGCTATTACTGGGCCTGTTTATTTTGTATTGTGGCCTATGTTTTCCCATTATTTTTTACCGTTTCTGTTTTACTTTTGAAGACCTACTGTGTCGAGTAAGAGACTGTCTTCGTGTTGCAGCGAGTAAACTGCATCCAGCTGGAGTCCTGAGTCTTGTAACTCGGACATTGTGCCTGTGAGACTGATGCGCAAAGTACCAATGTCCCGGACTACATGTTACCAAGACAACCAGGACCAGTCCACTTCCTCAAATAGGCCTTCATCCAATATTTAAAAAAAACTTATTCACCTAATAATTTTATTAGTTTCATAAAATAGACAACAATCCCAGAAAGACCGTGCTCCTATTTTCAACATAACTTATGAAAATATTACAGTGGGTTAAGTTTGTAGGAACGGGGAGAGAAGTTGGACACTGCGCGCACCTGAGCGTGATTGGGCCTGATGTTAATGCACAGGTGCGCGCAATTAACCAGCGGATTCAGAAGAATGCATTGCATAGTAGTATGCTCTTGGCTTACAACACTATCTGGATACATATTACGCCTTTTTTGGCCAAATAGGTTATTCAACTTTGCTATGTTGGTTATGGATTTAGAAAATTAAAATATCCTACATAGGCCTAGGCTAATTTATATATATACAATTTTCCAGTCATCCGGTTCAAACCCTAACCCTAACTGTATTATTAGACATACATTTATATTCTAGTAGGCCTAGAGACGTTATCTAATATATATACTTATAATGTACTATAATATACCCCACTAAATGATGGTAATTAAGACAAAGTACAAAATGCCAAACGCATGTCCGTCAGTTACTTCAAACTTCTTGTTGTCCTTACCGTGCTGTTGGAGACCAAGTTAAACATCTTTTCCGAGTCCGTGCGCCTCATTCAGACAGATGTGACTGTCCCGCAGCCGCAGCAGACGCACCGTGGGACCGTGCGCCTCACTGTTTGAGCTCCGTATACTCCACAGTACTCCTGTTTGGTTAACCTCTTCCTCTCCTCCTGCAGACTTATGTTTGTCTGATAGCTGATTATAACTGCGATCCTTTCACTTTTAAAGCGCCTGTGTGTTGCGTTCACGGTTCACCAGCACCTCCCATTCTTTCCACTTAGGCCTGGGCCCGCCCGCAACAACAGCGTCCCATTTAGTCTATATCTTCACCTTAACCGTTCCTAATATGCGTACTCATTTAGAATTTAAGCAAGAACCATCCATAGCAGATGTAATGTATTACAAGGATATATCAGGATTGAAGTTGTAGCTGCATACGCATAGGGAAAAAAATTAATGTACTATTTTGCTGTAAGGGTATAAGTGATATAAGGGGTATACGGGGTATAAGGGGTATAAGGGGTATATGGGGTATAAGGGGTATAAGGGGTATATGGGGTATAAGGGGTATATGGGGTATAATGGTATAAGGGGT
>JAVQKC010041319.1:0-15519 GCA_036025475.1 Philypnodon macrostomus
CTCTACTTATACTAGAAAATATTATTAATATATATATATATATATATATATATATATCTTTTTTTTCCATTATTGACAAAACTAGTAACATTTTTATGAAATTGTTGATCAAAGTTACAAAAATATTTACTAAAATGATGACCTACTTGGCACGTCCAACCAGGGAGACCTGAGGAATGTTCTTGTTGATGAGGTCCAGGGAGATGGAGTAGGTGCCTTTGCCTTTTGTGGCTCCATCAACGACACCGAGTCTAAGTCCAGCCTCAAGATCGTAGTCTGGAATCTGCACATCAGCGGTCACTACGTTCCTCCTTCTGTTGTATTTCAGCATCACAGTGGCCTCAGTTGGCTCAGCTCCTGTGGAAAAAAGGTAATAAAGTATAAAATAAAAATGATTTCTATGATGTGTAAAGCTGATAAAAAAAATAAGTTGGTAAATAAAATGCATGTGTTAAATACACAGCCACTGTCTCAAGCTCTTGTGATGTAATGTACTACTTTGACATGTGACAGTTTGCAGTTTTGCCTCTAGATGTCACCAAAATTTACTTTGCTTACACATACCTTCAGCTCTAATGATGAACTTGAGTGCGTCGACCTTCTGCTTGCCCTCCTCTCCTTCTCGCAGCAGCTCATAGGCCAAAGTAGCAGTGTACTCAGTCACCTCACCAGTGGGCTCTAGCTCCACAGCAAATCTATGAAGGAAATTAAAATCATTATCACAATTATCAAATATTTTATAAATAATATTTAAATACAAAACCAAATGGACTATACAAGGACTTAAGTCCTAAAGTCTAAACCTGAAATAAACTAAGAATGAACTAAACCAGGACTAAATGAGATATAGGTTATAACCAGGAATACATCAGGAAAATTCAAGTCTTACTTGCTGTCTCCGGTGAAGGGGAAGTAGGGAGCGGTGTCCATGCTAAAAGCGTCAGGGTAGGTCAGGGCATAGCAGTACTTCATTCCAGCGAAGAAAGGTGTGCATTCATTCACATCAACCATGTCTGTGGCCACTGGAGGGATAGACACGGTCTCAGCTCCAGAAACAGCCACCAAGTTGTTCCTATTATACACATGGAAAAAATAAACTTCAGTCAACATTAGACAAGATAACACATTCCACACATTGGTCATAGTATGTATAATATAATATAAGACAGAACAATGATGATGATATGCCAGAAATATCCACTGTCATTACATATTGATATCGCTGCATGTTATTGTTATTGTTATATTATTGTTGTTAGATAATATTTGGCTTTCCAACTAAATGGCTAAATCAGGAATGCTAGGACTAAACCAGGACTAGTTTACTTACGTAATCTTGATGAGTTTGGTGCGGGCAGTGGGTGCTGGGACACTCAGTTGAACTTGTCCGCGCTCAATTTTGACCTTAGCGTTCAAGCCACTCTCGTGGAAGAAATTGGTGTGCATTTCCAGACCAGAGTTCACGTACTCAGGGATGTGGGAACCGACCTGGGTCACAAACTCGATGGCAGCAGAGGGCATGAAGGCAACCTCGTTCTGGGAAGGACAATATATGTTACTTATCTAAAATAGCATTATGGCAAAGTACTGTAGGTATATAATTCAAAATATGATTTCAAAGATGATGTAGGCTAGTTTAAAAGGTATATATTACTAGATTCCCAAAGGGGGCAAACAAAACATGAAAGTAGTATCCAATCTAGAATCTCTTCAATACATGTCACCAAAAGCAGCACTCTGTACCTTTAAATGTTAGATACTTACCATTTCAGGAGAGATCTTGAGTCCTCCCTTGAATCCAGGAGCAAATGTACCGGACAGGGCAATCCTCAGTGGGACACCGGTCAGGGTGGGCAAGAAGAACTCGTTGTCCATAAAAATGTAGTGAGCATAGAGAGAGGTGTCTGTCATGGTGGTCAAAGCCTTCACAACCTAAAGCATGAAATAATATACATATTTGAGGAGTTATAAAAAGGAGTTCTCGCAAAGTTTTCACACCAGGTACCAGCTTGTATTAAGAAACCAGCCCTGAACCTAAACGCTAAGTATTTTATCTCCTTACATCAACAGGGAACATCTTGAGCATGGAGTCCATGAACATGGCAGCGGAGTAGGCCATCTCTTCCAGATCGTTGGTCTTCATGTAGCCCAGCTCGTTGCCCAGAAGTCTGAGGTAAACGGTGGCTTCAGGAGATTCAGAGTCCTTCAGGGAACGCACCAGTTTGTTAAAGTTACGGCCGATGTCTCTGACCAGGCTCTGGGAAGTCTAAAAGATAGGAACGAAAACAATTGTGTCAAAATGAGTCCACGTAGCATTATCATCAGAAGGACAACTAGAAATAGCATTAGCTTAAACTGTCTCACTTTTGCTTTGCTAAAGTACAAAAAAAGTATTCTGATTCTATTTTCTTTGCTTGATCATAGAATAGATGGGTTGAAATTGAACCCTAGAAAATGTGTTAACAGAAGCCAAGAAGGTTGTCAATTTTGTTCCTAAGACTGCACAAATTGAGAAAATATCATTATTTCTGCTAAATTACCAAATCATCTCAGTAATTACCTGTCTCTTCATCCTGTCTTTCTTCATTGCTGGCAGCATGTTTTGCAGCACATCACTGACTTGGACTGGGACATTGTCGGACACAAAGTACATGGTCTTCAGGGCAGTGTCGGGGAAGAAGCCATTTTCTCCAAACAGCGCATCCACGGTTGGTTCAAATCCCTTTCCTTCCATACCAATCTGTTACAACAAGACTTATTTAGTAGCATTTGCAACAGAAATGTAAAAATATGTTATTTTTTGGTTTTATTTTTGTTTACCTCCATCATCTCCAAGTCGTAGCCGAAAGCTTTGAGGGTCATCTCGAGCATGACCTCTTTGGGCAGGTAGCTAGCACCCTCAAAAATCATGTTGGTCTGCATGGCACCGATCTTGAAGTTACGAGAAATCTTAAGGCTCTCCTCAACGGGTCCAAGCTGGTTGTCGGCCATAGCATTCATGATCTTCTCTCTGAGCCTGTGGGAAATACAATTAACATGTTACAGAACAATTTGCATCAAGACATCATTGAAATTTTATTATCTAGATTTATGAAATCAGCAAGCCTTGGCCAATATATTTGGACCATTTTTGACTGCTTAGTGTTTTAGTGTCTTACTCATCTTAAAATATGAACTAATTAGGTGGAAGATGTATGTTAAAAAGAACGTCAGATGTGTCAAGATTAAGATGGTTAGGACATGGAGGAGGGATAGTGAATATAAGGATATATGGATGACAGGAGGCCTAGAGGAAGACATGAAGATTTGTAAATGTAGTGAAAGAGTACATAGAGTCAGTTGGTGTGAGAGAGGAGGATGCAGGTGATAGGATTAGATGGAGGCAGATGACTCAGAAATACTTACTCCAGGGTTGACAGCTCGGTGGAGGAGCCGATGTTCTTGATGTGTGAGCTGATGAAGTTCTTGACTTGTCCGTCGGCTTCGCTGGGCAGAGCGGCCATCAGCTGAGATAGTTCACTGGGCTGGGGGTCCTTCATCAATACCAGGTAGGCAGCGATTCTCTTCTGAACTGGGCTAGAGCTGTCAAGAAGCACCTGCATCAGGGTCTCTCTGCCCTGGAAAACAAAGAGGCAAGAGAGGCTGGAGTCAGACATTTTCAAGTTCTAGCACCTATAGTAATGTCAATATCCTTACCTCCTCGGGGACAGCAACGAGCCTGAAGACCTGGATGGCGGCCTGTTGAATGGCGGGAGTGGCCTCAGGGGCATTCACACACTGCAGCACAGCACCTCTAACAGCGGGGCCAGCATTAACCATGGCGGGGGCCATGTTTCCAATCACCTACAATTACAATATAATAACAGAAATTAGTAAGTTTTTATGCCATAACTAACATTTGAATTTTCAATTTTATACTCACCCTAAGAGCCAGGAAGATCTTGTCTTTGTCTCCGGTGCAGTCTCCGATCTGACCGGCCATGAACTGAGCCACAGAGAATATCTCAGGGACCAACTGACCCTCAGCCTTGTAAAACCTAGAAGGCATACGTTTTATTTAGCACAGTGAAGATAATCCAACAAAAGCTCTAAAACAGAAGGTAAAAACTAGCTAAAAGATTTTATGTAATTCCTCACTCTAAAAAATTGCTAAAATGGCCAATGTAAAAAAAAAAATCTAGATGATGGCATCCTATAAATAAATATAATTTAACATAACTGTATTATATGAATGAGATTGTAATGTCACATGCATAGGCAGCTAGAAGAAAGAAAGTTGCAAGCTGCAGCTATGAAACCCTATAGACTCTGTATATAAGGGAGATGGTGCAAAAGTTAGTAAATAGAAATAATAATAAGAAATAATATGATATAATACTAACCTCTTGACCACGTTGCTCAGGGCATACATGACTGGCTTGCTTGGTTTCTGCTGGGCCATCTGCAGCATGTCGTTGATCAGGAGTGGAGAAGGGTTGGACATCAGTCCCATGGCGTACACAAAAGCATCAACCTCCAGACCGTTGAGAGGACTTCCCCTGAGGAGCTCCATGATGGCGCTGCTGCACTCGGGGGTTCCACACTGGGCCAGAACTTGGTAGGTCAACATGGGGGAGACGGCAATGGCTTCTGGGATAGCGGGGCTAAGGGTTTCGACTTTCATGCCGCGGACCATGATGACGAGCTTGTGGAACATGTGGGCACGCTCTTCATTGTTGGTCTCGGGAAGTTCAGCGAGTTTTCTGAGAAGTTCCAGAGCAGCGTCTTTGTCCTGGGTCACGGTGCGGTCCTCAACCATGTCGATGTGCAAGTCCTTGACAATGGCACCTAAAATAGAAAAAGGAAATGTAAGTTTTTCTATAGAGAGGAAGCTTCATTAACCCCACCTAACAAGTGAGTGTTATGAAAAGTGCATTGTTTTAAAAATATATGTATATACTTGCAAAACTGACAGAGACACTAGAAGTTGCAATTTCGTGTGAAATACGAGTTGCAATGTATATTTTCACCACCAGATGGCATAAAAACACTACACACTTCACCTTTAACATTTTAATTATTTTTTTTAGTCTAAATATGTTTATTGTGTGACTCTTCTAGGAATTAGGTTTGGTTTAGGAATGAGTACATAAAAGGTCAGTTTATGTTAGCTATTTCTAGATGGAGATAGTTTGGACATGTACAGCAGAGGAATAGTAAATATATGGGTAGAAGGATATATGGATGCTGTGAAAAAACCTGTTGATGAGGATGCAGATAAAAGGGCTAAGTCTGAAGTATGGTAGCTCACCAAGGTCAAAAACTCTATCGTTGTGAGCAGAAATCTCGATCAAAGTCAGTTCCTGCTTTCCAACGTTGGTCACTCCATACTGACCCCTATTTAGAGACAGCACTTAGTTAAAACAGTGCATATCTTTGATATGAGCACTTTGATACAGTAGAAATGTAGCATTTTCCACTCACTGGGAAGAGAAGGGGATGAGGATGTGGTTCTCAACACAGGAGCCAGAGACAATGTGGTTGCTCTCTTCGTCAAACTTGTAGTTGCAGGTCTGAGAGCTTTTGACCAGCTGGGCCAGAGGGTAGTGCTGCAGAACGAAGATAAAAATGAATCTATATGTATATACTTTTCTTTTCTTTACAGATTGCATTTCTAAAATAGTAGATTAGTATTTACCAGTCCGGTGAGGAGGGCCAGAGGGCTGGTCTGGTCTCTGATGGGCACAAACTTGTCACATCTGGACAGGTCTCTGTTCAGGGTCATCTCAGTCGCAGATACCTCAGTGTAGAGGTTCTTGCACACACCATGGATTGTGGGCTAAAGGTAAAAGTTATAGAGGTACAGTTAGGTATGTAGTTTGCTATGAATGTTAATTTTTGAGCTAGGCCTAACTTCTACTAACTGCTTCATTAACATCTTTAGCTTCAGGACCACATCTAAACTAAACTGACAGAATTTAGAATCAGGATATAGTTAAATGTTGGGCTAAGCCAGGATTTGTATTTGAATATGCTCACGGTGTATTTGTTGTTCTCTGGTGCGGGAGCAGCCAGAGCAGAGATGATGCCTCTCTTGATGTTCAGGATAGTCGTGGTTTCGCCTTCTTCAGGGTAAAGCTTGATCTGGTCCTTCTCATTCACCTGCACCTTCAGAGCATATCTGCAAACAAGATTATATGCATATATTTAGTACTGTACTTATGCTTATACAAAGAAGGCCAAAAGGCTCCAAAAATACTTATACAGTATTTTCTGAATCTCAGTTACATACTTCTCCATTTCAGCAGCGAAAGCGTCTGAGCTGGTGGCTGGTTTGAAGACTGTGTTACCGTCAGCGTCGACAGACTCCACCTCGCTCAGGCTACAGTCTTTGGTGCGGACGATGAAGCTACAGGCCTGGGGTACCTCAATCTCAACTTTGCAGGAGCCCATTGGTCCATTCTTCAGTGCAGAAGCTCCGTTGATGGCGTTCAGGGACTCGGCTACGTATTGGTATTCGTACTTGTGCAGGGTCTTGTAGCGTTTGGCCACTATAGATGGAAAATATATAGAGAACAGTAAGAAAGTGTAAATTGATTGACCAAATTATTTATTTTATTTCATTATTTAAAATTTGGAGGGAAATGATTTAGTGACTTACGCATGCAGGTTGGTTCTTCATCTTGGGCAACTGTGAAAAGAAAAAGCAATGTAGATCTAGTTAAAACATAATGTATAATAATAATAATAATAATATAATGTAACTGGCAGCTCAATAGGTTTGACTCATTTGTACAACCAGTTCAGGTTTAAAAATTGCCATAGTAAATAGACACGCTGAGTCAAGAGAAAGCTTTGCATTATTATATTATATATGTACTGATAATAAATATACATAAAATTTTATTGTGAAAGTACTTCAATTCAAAAACTGTAAAAATGCAATCAATCAAGTGCTGTCCAAAGATCAGAGACACGCTGTCCAAACTCTGCACTGAGCAAACAGCAAACAAGTCAATATTAAGTAATGTGATGAATATTTTTATGGGGTTTTAACATTCAAAAATGCTGGAAGCTGTTAACTTTAATCAGACTTTAGTAAAATGAATCCAAATAAACAAGAAATCAGATTTACTCAACATATATAATTTAATATAAATCTATTAAACAGCACTTTAAATACCTCAGTAAATAGGATCAGTTACTTTTGTACTACCCCTAAAAAAAAAGTACTTTTAGATAGTTAATGATCTTTTTTTGCCAAATATACAATTTTAAAATTTGTTCATTAATTTACTTTTCTTTTTTATTTTTTTTAAGTCAACTTTAGCCTATTTGTATTGGCTTTATTACATCTTACAAAATGTCCTGTAAGTTCAAAGGCATCACATTGTGTGGGTTCACCTCTAGGTGCCACCAAAATCTACCACATTACATAGCCATTTTTTCAGCTTAGTGACTCTAGAAATATAAATAATATAATTTATATAATAATAATATAAAGCTATAATTAAAATTGTTAAATAAGCAACAAAGCAAATGGCATTACACTACTAGGGGAAAAAAAGGTTGTGAGTAAAATGTTAAGTTAATGTATCTATTAATTTTTGTATTGATTAAGTTTCTTATTTCTGCCTACAATTTTGCCCAATAATACAGAGGCCCGAATACATTTCAAATATATTGTAGCTTATAATTGGGTTAACACCAGCTGTTAAGTTTTAAATGTTAAATGTCCCTATAAAACGGTCATTAACCCCTCGTAGCCCGTAACATTGTTCAGACTAAGTTGAATAGTTATATAGTACTCACGGGCCAGTGATGTGCTTAGGAGCAGCAGCAGACAGAGCTTTGAATCCCCCATGATGGGTTCTCTGAAGCTCTCTCCCTTGGGTTGGCGAGTACTCGGTCGAGACTGCTGGACCTGCCTCGGACCTGGGTTTTTATAATCTGCATGTGTCTCGCTAAAGCAGAGTGATCAAAGTCCACCGCGGTCTACAGTGTGGAGGGACAAAGGCAAAAGGTTTGAGCAGATACAGTACTTGCATAGGTTTACAAAACCTATAGAGAAACATACATACAGCATGTAGGTATGGAGAGTGACATATAGATTGGATTTTGATTTATTTTATTTAATGTTTCATATACAATTCCATTATTATCAGAAATTCCTATAAACTGACATCAAGTCTTTCAAAGCCATTATCTTGCTTTATACCAGACATAGCTTGATATCAGTCATAAAACGCATTCCCAAAGAACTGCGATGATAGTAGTAATAACTAATTTGTATTTACTAGCAACTATGGGCCTGAGGTAAACTATACAGTGGCAGTTATTTGCAGACATCAATTCAATTACAGTAAATTCTATACATATGTCTGTGGGTGTTGGGAGCTGGGAGGAAGAAAACCACTCCACTCAGAGACAACATTTGTACAGTTTGTGCATGCAACAACTGAAAGAGGCTGTTTGTTGTGGATTAGAGTTCATTATCTAACACAAATGGATTTTTATTAGCTCTTTTCTTCACCTAAAGTGATTGTTTTCCAGCCAGAATGTTGTAATGGTCTATGTATATATAGAATCAATTGCAGCAATTAAAGTTTTTTTTTATTATTATATTCAGGGTTGATTATTGTGCTTTTTTTGTATTTATCTTGTATCTTTGGTAGATAGTGCTGCTGATAAGATTATCACTTGGTGCAGCTGCACTGTGGGACTTTGAGCACACCCTGATCACACTGTGTTCACTTGAGACGTCTCACTTTTATCAGTGACCTAATAAATCGATGAGGACTTGACTTGACTCTGCTTTTCTGAGAAAAAGAAAGTTCTGCTGTGACAGTTACATGACCGTTTTAGTTATCTGCATAGTATCCATAATAAAAGGTCCATAACTCTCAGTACTTCCACACCATTGGTTAAACCAGCAGTGGTTCAGAACACATAGCTTCGGCTGATCCTTACTGAGACAGACTTTCAGACTGATTCCTCATACTGAATAGTGACATCATCTGGAGAACTCAAACCCCTGCTGAGCAGGACAATATAGATTGTAGTGAATATGAACATTTAATTTGCCCCATTTTGAATCTTTGTAGGAGAGGTTCTGCTTCTCCAGTAGCATTTCGCACCAGCATTACCTACTAACACTCACATATCCAGCGTGTGTGTGTCTGAATTGTAACTGTTCCTGTAGTGTAACATGTTACTTCATATATTCTACTTCAAACCTTCTGAACAAGCCCTAACCCATAGACTTACTGATGAATCGATCCTATGACCACAGAGAACATTGTGAAATGGCCTTTTGCAATAACACTTCAGCAGCAGGAGTCTGTCAGATAGTGTTTGCTCTGGCGGACATGTACACACCAAGGGTCCAAAGGAGGCCTTGACTTAGAACAGTAATTATCTGTATGGTCTCGAAAAAATGTTTTAGCAATAGGGCTACATTTGTATTAATACTTTTATGACATTGCTTGAATAAATAGATGTGTGTTATTAGTTGTATACCAGCTGAGGTGGGGTACACTATAGGCTATACCTGCAGAGCTGCAGTCACAAACGCTGATAGACAACCATTGGCCCTCAGTATCTCATCAGTTTGTTTGTCTTGTGTCTTGGAAAGGTTCATAATCATTTTGAGTGAAAACATTTTCATTACATATTGAAATTAAGTTTATATGATACCATTCTCAAAACTTGGGCTCTTTACTTGTTTTCATTTTGGCTACAATTACCAAATTTAGCAATAGTGTTTTGTAATTTATGTGTATAAATTTGGTCCAAAGTAATCAGTAACTCAATGTTAGGGGCTTCTCTGTCAGGGGTTATGCAAAGAGACTGACCATCATAAAATATTGTGATGCCCTCTAATGGTTGAGTTTCAGCCCAGCACCTGGCCACTGTCCAAGGTGTACCAATACCTATAGTTACCTCCTCCAAGGAGGTAATGTTTTCAGTCGCGGTTTGTTTATTGATTTGTTTATTGTTTTGTTTTGTTAGTAAAAGTGCTGCACTGATTTGGAGGAAATTGACGCAAGGACCAAATTATTACATTTTTAGAGTGATCTGGATCCCTGTCTGGATTTTAAAAGAATTCCATCTGTTTGCAACTTTACTCAAAAGTAGTGAACCAATTTGGATTAAATTTGACCATTTGAGTGGAAATGAGCTGCCTTAGTGGAGGTCTGCGCTCTCCAAGTGCTTTCTAGTTTGTTATTGCATTAGTATGTGTTGGGGGCCTCAGCTATTTCAGGTCCTACTGTGACTTTAAATAAGTCAAATGATAATGTGAATAATGTAAATCAATGTTATATGCTTAATCCCTCAACATACATTTTTAGACTTTGTCACCATGAGCAGACAGACCCTGGTGTCCTCCTCCAATAAACTCAATGACCCTCTAACTGTAACATGTCCTGTCTTGTCCCCAATATGAAAAACTCTTTTACCTAATCAATGTAAAGGGCAAAGGCCACAGCTTTGCTGTATTTTTTTTTAATAATGACCATGGCAAAGGCACATGCATTTGCCTGAAGGCCTGATGAAGTACTGTGGTAACGTGTAGAAAAACACATGATACAGTATCTCAGTGTGCACTGTATGCTCTCATTGCTGCAATCAACCTTTACCTCGTTTCACAACCATATAGATTATACTGAGGGCTGCTTGGTCATCACATACAGGGCCATTACATCATCGTCCATCTCATCTTATATCAGACAGTTTTAATTCAATTGAACGCTAAAGATTTGAATATGTTGAAATCAACAGTCTTGACCCCCTCATTGTTGAGGTCTTGTCGTAATACATACTTGCATATGACCCATCCTTCAATGTCGCTGGGGCAACCTGGAGCAGTGGGTGACATGCAGTGCCTGGGGACCCAGGTCTTGAGCCAGGATGTCCCATAGCTGGAGGATTAGCATATTGTGCATCAGTGTACCTGGAGAAAACCTACTCAGACACAGGGAGAAACATGCACACTCCATAGGGAGGCCCCTCTGCCTGGTCCGGGACTCGAACCCGGGAGCAGCCATCTAGCTATTTACCACAGAAGCGTGCAAGTCTTATCTCGTACTACCTGCTTTGTCGTCATGGTACCCCCAGAAAAGATTGAAAATGATTTAACCAGATGTTAAACTAAGGCGTGTCCTGTAATTAGCATCACAGGCGTCTTCAATCTTGTAATCAGTCACTCTGCCTGTTTAAAGGGTGAACAGTAGTCACTGTACTGTTTGGTGACATGGTGAACATGGACCACAAGAAGCTAAGGAGAGAGTTGTCTAAGGAGATTAGAAAGAACATTATAGACAAGCATGTTAAAGGTAAAGGTTATAAGACCATCTCCAAGCAGCTTGATGTTCCTGTGACTACAGTGGCACATAATACTCAGAGGTCCACTCCCTGGACATGGCCACAAGAGGAACATTTATCACAAATTTAATAGATGTAAAATATGAATGGTAACCAAAGATTAGAGGTGAACTCCAAGGTCAAGATACCTCATTGTCAGATCGCACCATCTGCCGCTGTTTGAGCCAAAGACCGAGGAGGACACCACAAATAATTAAAAAGAGAACTGGAATTTTCCAAAATGCATCTTGAGAATGTCCTTTGGACAAATGAGACAAAACTGGGGCTTCACATCAAGTCACATCAGCGCTCTGTTCACTGAAAAGAACACTATACCTACTGTAACATGGAGGAGGCTCAGTTTTGTTCTGTAGCTACTTTGCTGTCACAGGGTGTCTTGAATATGTGCAGGGTACAATGAAATCACAAGGCTATCAAGGCATTCTGGAGCAAAATGTGCTGCCCAGTGTCAGAAAGTTTGGTCTCAGTCGCAGGTCATAGGTCTTCCATCAGGATAACGACCCAAAACACACAGCTAAAAACACACAAGAATGGCTGAGAGCAAAACATCTTCTGAGGTGGCCTTCTTTGAGCCCAGATCTAAATCCTATTGAACATCTGTGGAAGGAGCTGAAACATGCCATCTGGAGAAGACACCCTTCAAACCTGAGACAACTGGAGCAGTTTGCTCACAAGGAGGGGACCAAAATACCAGTCTCATTGACAGGTGCAGAAGTCTCATTGACAGGTGCTGAAGTCTCATTGACAGGTGCAGAAGTCTCATTGACAGGTGCACGAGGCTCATTGACAGGTGCACAAGTCTCATTGATAGGTGCACAAGTCTCATTGACAGGTGCAGAGGACTCATTGACAGGTGCACAAGTCTCATTGACAGGTGCACAAGTCTCATTGACAGGTGCAGAAGACTCATTGACAGGTGCAGAAGACTCATTGACAGTTACAGAAATCCTTTGATTACAGTCATTTCCTCAAAAGGTTGTGCAACAAAATATTAAGTTATGGGTACCATCATTTTTGTCCAGGACTGTTTCATTATTTTGTTTTGTTCAAAAGAAATGTCTGAGTTTTATTAGTGAATATTCAGTAAATCTTTATTTATTACTGCTTCTGTCAGTTTCAGGTTATTTCAGTGACCATTGTGGGTTCTTCTTTTAACGGAAGGGTACCAACAATTTGGTCCACATCTGTATGAGTTTTGCTTGAGTTGAACTGACTGATTGAATACATATGCACTGTAAAATATAGAAGGATTCTGAAACACTTAAGTCCTCAACTTTTGCAACACATTGACTCTGAATGCTTTACTATAATAACTATTACATAATGTGAATTATTTAGATGTAATTACAATATATAAAAGTCACTGATTGTTTTCATTGTTAGTGGTTCTGGTTATATAAGTCGTCTCTCCCTAGACTTCCACTAACACACCTATTAGTCAATCTGAGCAAACACTGGCTGAAAGTCCAGACACAATGAAGTAATGTTGAGGTTATCGCTGCCATAATGCCATGTGTCATAAACTCAATTGTTTTGTGCATTTAGTTTTGAAAAGACCCAATGCGAAACTGGACTAGGCCTTTTTGAGTAATTGAAATAATCTTCATGTGCAATATCTCACGTTACAGCAAGAACGTCCTGGGTTTAGTTGTCAGGCTGGGCTGGGTGGAGTTAGTGTGTACTTGTCAAATGGGGTGGCAATAACTAGGGTGGTAGAGTGGTTGTCTTATACCCAAAAGGTTGGTAGTATAATTCCTGTTGTGTTCTTGGGTAAGAAACCTCACCCACATTACCTTTGTATGAGTGTGTTTGGTCATGGTTTGAGAGGCTGAGGCAGTTTCTTGTCACATATTTGGCATAGCTGAGACTGACTATGTAACAGCGCTATATACTGTATGATAGATACACTGTTAATATAATTCATAATAATAATCTATCTACTTTAGTACATATCGATCAACACCTTGAGCAATGTATTGTATGGGCTAATAATTATACCTCTATGGCTAATAAGGAGATTATGTTTGTGAATGTGAAGCCAAACCTGGTGGTTCCTCTCCCAGATGGTGAGTCAGGATCCTTAATGTTCTACATGTTACAAAGCCTGAATGAGTTGTGTATTGATGCTTCTCTCTTGGAAAGTACCAGAAAAAAGACCAAATGTTTCAGATGAACAGTAAATACCTTCACTATCTTAACCTTTTCTAATATAAATCATTTAGTTGCTTGTTCAGGTCATGTTGAAATTTAATGTCAAACAGGGTGCGCTTCTTCAGCTGGTGGAGCACCTGATGGGCAGTGGCAGTCCAACAGGTTCACTGTATAGATATTTAGATTGTAGTAAACGTGCTGCAGACCCACGCCTCTGTGATATCTCTAACCCTCTGTACCTGAACATACTGTAACTCTGGCTCTGTTCCACATGTCACACATGAACTTTGATTAAAAAAATGACTGACATGTCAATATTTTAACATAAAGATGTGGCCACATCCTTTGGCCTGAAACATGATGGAGCATATGACATGCAACGAACTGTGAAAGTCTTTACACTGAATTCAAGAACAGTGCCTTTTTCTGTTAGACGTATATTAGCATTAACCACATAAGGTGTTGTATGCTGCTTTGTACTGTTCAATGTCACTGATCTTTTCTGATTCTGATGGAAAAAGATGATGAATATTTTATCACTTAATCTCATTGGATGTTAACAGTTGAACCTAGCTCCACTACTTAGGGCGTGAGGTGGGGTACATTCTTAACAATAGTCAGAAGCAGCAGGGCACAAAAAAGTGTTTCAGGGTAACCCTGAACATGGGCCAGTTAGTCTCAGACCCACCTTAATGGTCCTATATCTGCTAAATCAACTGAACGTTTACCTATGTTCCAATGTTGTTTCCGCAGATCCTAGCTGTGAACGCGATAACTCAAAAAGTCTTTGCTGGATCTTTTTCAACTGTTGCACACAGGTACATAACCTCCTTCACAAACATCCAAGAAGTCAAATAGACCCTTCCCATGTTTGTCATGGTTTGGGGGCGGGGCCTCTTAATTGCTCATTAAAAATTTAAAAACCCTTAGAAATCACACAATGTCTGATTAAGGTGCCCGTTGGTGACAGTTGTGGCAGACGTATAGGGGGCGTTTCGCCGATATACACCTTGCTGTCGGGGACAACAACATGGAACTAGTTTAGGTTTAGTGAGGTGTCTTTTAGATTGGTGAAAGTTGTTTTTTCTCAGTCCAGTAAAGTTTTATGAAGCCAAACATATTGCTTGAGTTCATTTGAGTTCATATCTCATAACCAGTCTGATATGTTTATTTGGGCCGTGACTCCGAATTGGATTCTCAATAAATTGTGGCTGCTCCTCAAAAGCCTGAAAGTGCCATTAGCGGTAATTGGAAGTGAGTCTGACTTTCAAGCCTTAATTATAATGAATGCCTTTGCTTTTCAAATATGTTTTATTCAATTTGTGTCTAACAATATGCTTATGGTCTTTATGTTGATTTAGGATCACGACGACAGCAGCCTGCATGATGGATCTGAGGAGATACCCACTGGACGAACAGAACTGCACTCTGGAAATTGAAAGTTGTAAGTTTAACACTGTTTTCTCATGACAATGTGCCTCCCCTAATATAATTATATCGGCGAAACAACGATATTATGGAATCACGTCCTAACTGTGAACGTGATAACTCAAAAACGAATTGCAGATCAGTTTCAACATTTGCACACAGGTACATACCATAAAGACGCCAACCTGTATCGATTTGGGTACTTCTTCGATTAATATGAATTAAGTAATTAATTAATAACGGGCCAAAACTGTGAACGCTATAACTCAAAAAGTCCATGCTGGATCTTTTTCAACTGTTGCACACAGGTACATATCATGAAGATGCAGAACTGGATTGAGTTTTGTACATCTTCGATTAATGACAATTAAGTAATTCAATAATTAATATTTTGATGCACAATAACCCTGTTGAACATAAACAAAATCACATGAATGTTGATCCGGGCAATTGTTTAGTTAATGTACATAGGCACATTACAGAGGTCAAATAAAGAATGCCTCTATAGCGCCCCCATGTTTATGACCCCTATGGGACCCTGGACACACTTACTTTGGCAGAGAGCAATGAAACTGG
>JAVQKC010041321.1:0-23316 GCA_036025475.1 Philypnodon macrostomus
TTATTATCTGTTTGCAATGACCCTGTCTATTGTTTATTTTTTACATGCATCTCTTTTTGTGAAGCCCTCTGAGGCAACTGTGTTGTGATATAGGGCTATACAAATAAAATTGAATTGAATTGTATGCCGTGGCATAAGTAGGCAATAGAGGGCCCAGTGCAGGTTGTCAAAGTACAGTTTACTTTTTCTAAACAAAAGAAGCGTAATACTAAGAAGTTATTGTAAATAAATAAAATAACCACTATAATCTACATAAACATAAAAGTGAAATCAATATATATGCTGACTTGAAACATCTACTGTAAGATACTGCCTCAAGTATTCTCTTTTGAGTCAATTTGGCACAAAAACTGAACAAAGTCGAAAACAAACCTGCATTTCTAAAACAATGCTAAAGTCGAAGCTGACCTTGAAGGTGGCAGGGCACGTCGTACTCTATTTCATCGTGTCGAGATGGACTCAGAAACAGTGTCCCGTCCACAAGAGGGAACTGTTCAAAGACAGGGAGCGCGCGATGGCACAGGGCGCAGTTCACCACATTCCTCTGACTGGCACTGAGCGCCGAGAGAATAAACCTGCAACATTTAACAATTCAACAATGTCAGGGCGAGGACAGAACGTGATACATACTAAACATCATGAGCTTTTGTTTAAAATGATGTCGCTTTTAGGGGAGAATTTTTGGCCTTTAACTTTTGAAAATCTTCTTTGAAAGGAGCAATCTAATGAGAAGAGTGAGCAAGAATTGAAATGCATAGCTCAGATCTTTTCACACAGATACAAAAAATGTTGACATATTCATTGAGTTATCTTCTAGAAGATAAAAAGAAGAAGAAGCTATTCAGTTATACCAGGAATGTCAACATGTGTGGTGTTGTGGAAGTGTTGAGAATACACTGGTCACTTTATTAGGTAAGGTCATAATGCTCATAATCCCAAATAGTTAATCAGCCTAGAACACTGCATCAAGCCAATGGATTTAGTCATGCACGTGTTCAAGACAAAGCATCAGAATCCAGAAGAAATCCAGATTCAAGTGACTTTGAGAGTGGTGTGGTTGTTATGAGCCAGGTGCACCATTCTAGGTATTTTTTAAATGTATAAAGAATGGTTTGAAAATGATACAACATCCAGTGAGCATCATTTCCTTGTTGATGCCAATGGTTTAATATAATAGAATTATCTCTGAACACGCAAGATGACAAAACATGCAGCAGCAGAAAAACACACAACCATTATTTATTTTTATTAGGTCCAAGATCACTTTGTCCCTGTAGGGAAGTATGTCCTCTGCATTTGACCCATCCCTCAGTGCTACTGGAGAAAACCCACCCAGACACAGGGAGAAACATGCAAACTCCCAGGACCTTGTTGCTGTGAGGCGACAGTGCTAACCACTGCACCACCGTGCCGCCACCTAAAAGGAGGCCAGTGAGAGTATGTTGCCACTAGAAGGAGGTGTGAGCCATATGCAAACTACTTATGAGAAAATACATATTCTTGTGGTCAATGCTAAAAACTCATTATGAATAGACTAACCTGCGCAGCTCTTCACCCTGTCCTGCTTGAGCATCATCCTCCATCCTCACATGATAGGTGTTTAGTTTGTGTCGTGGGATGTGCGTCAGCAGCTCTGAGAGGTCCAGCCGTCTCAGAAACTGCACTGGGTGTCCACTGTCCACACCCCCGGACCCCAGTCTGTGATGCAGCGGTAGAGCCAATGAGATCGGGATAGGCAGCACCGACCCGGGGTCCAAATGTGGGCCGCCACCTGCCCCCCCTACCACTGAACAACCCCCTCCACGACCAAGCAACCAAGGGTTTTTCCTTTGTGTATCTGAGTGGACTGCTGATTTGAGGAACTCCCCAAGCTGACGGGACCCTCTCATCCCCGCCAGTGCCCCTGGTGCTGACGCAGATGTAGGGGAGAAGGTGAAGCCCATAGGAGGGGATTGTCCTGGAGACGAATCACATGGGGATTTGGGGAGAGCGCCCCCTACTGCCTGCCCACCAGTTGCCCCTTTCTCTGTAGAGTTCTGTCGTTCTACTGATTGTCTACGGGGCAGCTCTTTTTGCGCCATTTTACATCCTCCAAGTGCTTTTGTTTTCTTAACCTCATCCACACCACCCCCTTCCCCAGATCCTGATGGCACCCCTGCCCTGCCCAAACTCCTCTCTGAGGGCTTCTTTTTACGCTCATCCTGCATGCGTTTCACCTGATACCAGTCTGTGTCTTTCTTTAAATGGCCCTGTCCGCATCGACAGGAGCAGAACCTAAAAGCCAAATCGTAGCCTTTTTTGGTCCACATGTTTTGGCGACACTGCTTCTCGTTCCAGGAGCGGGCCCGGCCGATGCAGTTGAACTGAACCAAGATGGAGCTCTCCCATTCGTAGAAACACTGCAGGTGCATCCAGTTTCCGTAAGGACACAGCTCGTTGTTGCACTGGACTCTCTGGTAGTCGTCCTTCTCCATGTCTATGGGGCGGCCCAGGCTGCAGCCCAGGGGGGTTGCACACTGTGAATCTGCAAAAGAAATATATAAAAGAAATGGAATTACTTTTTTGCATTTACACTTGTGGTACCACCTCAGAAAAATCCACTTTACTTAATTGAAAAGAACCAAAATCAAGACCAGAACTAGGTCTAAACCAGAAATAAATCAGGACTAAACCATCTCTAAACCAGGGCTAAACTAACTATAACAAATTAGGACTAAAGCCGTCAGGTTTATACTAAGAAAAAAGGTCTAGTAGTAAACTGGTGCTAAATCAGGTCTAAACCAGGCATTAACCTAAACTAAACTCAGACCAGGTAAAATGCAAATACAAAATTCAAACTACACATTGAGACTGCAAATATGACACCTGTTGTGGTGGGTGTGATATAGTATAATATGCAGCAGGCAAATATTGTGTCCTGTTAATGTGTTCGAAGAAGCTTGAAAACTGGGCACGCATTTTGACATGGGCCAAATTGTGAACCTTCTGCATCTTGAAGACTTGGACAGAAGCTAAGCTGTGCATTTTGGGGATTCAAAGTGAAGCCAGAAACACTTTGTTTCTTGCTGACCATATTTTCATCTTTATGTTATTTGTTAATGACTACAGATGAGCAGATGTTGAAAAATAATGATGAAAAAATAAAACTGCTGCTGGCCAGGTCGTATGCTCTAGTTATAGTTGCATTGTGGTAATAGAAATACAGCATATTTAGCTCATAATAATACATTTCAAATACATATGTGCAGAGTTCGTGAGGATACTGGACCAGATTAAACCAGGACTAAACCAAGACTAAACCAGGACTAAACCAGGACTAAACCAAGACTAAACCAAGACTAAACCAGGATTAAACCTAGACTAAACCAGAATTAAACCAAGACTAAACCAGGACTAAACCAGGACTAAACCAAGACTAAACCAGGACTAAACCAGGACTAAACCAGGATTAAACCAAGACTAAACCAGGACTAAACCAGGATTAAACCAGGACTAAAGTAGGACTAAACCAAGACTAAACTAGAATTAAACCAGTACTAAACCAGGACTAAACCCGGACACACTTTTTGTAGGCTTTCCTTATTTTGAATTGGCTGTCCAAGCCAATGATGAACGTTATTCTGCCAAATACCAAAACTGGATGAGAATGAAGTAAACGTGGAGTGGGTGACTTCCTCCTTCTGTTTCCTCCTCAGACTCAGGGCTATTCTAAAGTTGAAAGTTAAAATAAAATTAGTCACAGTTTAGTTTACCCTTTCTGAGAACTGGAGAAAGTCCCTTTAGAATTTCATTAGATAGCTGATAGTGTAAAAAGAAAACTATAAATGACGGGACAGGCATATTTTTGTCATTTTAGTAATATAGTAAATAGAACAGCAATTGCTTCACGTTCATTATGCAATACAATGTAGTGGGATATTTTGCTGAGAAAGTAATCAAATAAAATGTTCTCATGTCCTCTCTTGAAGGCCTACATACGTGCAGTTTCGCAGGGTGGACTTACGCGTCTGTTTAACCATACCATTGTCGGTGTATTAGACTATATTAAAGTGTCAGAGACGTGCGAAGACAAGCGGTGAAGTCAGCCGCGCCTGAAAAAGGCCAAAAACTACGCTACAAGGTGTGCGTCAGGAAGACACAGCTGCGGCCTGCATAGCATCACACACACAGCTATGCACCAACACATTTCATAACCTGCCTCTGGGACTCAACACTGTGGAGTCGCAAAGTAATAACATTGTTGTGAACTTGTAGAGACTAGGGAATGCCAGTAAAACCCGCCTGTGCGCTACATTGTTTACTGATAATCGTGCACGTGTAATAATGCATGGATACATTGTGTGGAGTAACTGACGAGTGACAGGAGCGTTAAAGTTGGTAATTACTGCTGCTACACAGGTATGCTAACATGCTCTTCAATCAGGAAGGGCTCGACGCACCAAACCCCAGACATAAAATTGCACATTTGATGCGCCTCTCTCCGTTGTGGCGCGTTTCGTATTTGTGTAAAATAACCAAAACACACACGGACAAAGGAACTATATTGGCTTTGAATTTCGGCTAACACAGAACACACCTAGCAACTAAATCTACCTGAACTATAGTTATCGCCAAACACGCAGACGGTGGCCCATTGAAATCACTGTAACCCAATTACTTCATACAGTTTGTGCTAGGCCATAAAAGGCGAGTATAATAGAATGCTTCCCACAACGACTACAGGTAAACTCTGCAGGCCTAAGTCGTGCAAGCTAATAATGGCTTTTGGTGGAGTTTGTGGATGAAGTTTGGCGCGGACTGGACAGAGGTGGAGACAGCGCATGCATGCCCCAGACGCGCAGGCAGCCCCCATAGCTTCGCGTGGCACGAGACGGCATCAACAAACTTCTTCTCCATCGCCCTTACCGCTTGAGCGCTCGTTCGTAGGTGCAGCAGCAGCAGCAGCCGCAGCCGCAGCAGTAGCAGCAGCAGCAGCAGCAGCAGCAGAAGAAGCCCCCGCCGTGGCGCCTCCTGTTGCGGGCCCACATGCTCCTCCGTTCTCCTGCTCGTCTCCGCTGCTGTTCGTGCGCTTGCTTTTCCTGCCTTTGCTGTTCTTCTGGTTGGGCATTTTACGAAGGATTCAGATGTCAAGTGTTATTTTCGACCTCTGTCTATCTGCTGCGTCTGCCGCCAGCGTCTGACATTTCTGTGGACTCCATTCCTGCGCGGAGCTACAGACTCTTTGTTGCGTGTTATTGTAGCGGTTGTGTTGATGCAGTTTAAAGGGGTTCAGGTGGGCCTCGGGCAGTGTTTTGAGCAGCGGCACTTTAAAAGAATAAGCTGCTATAACCTCTAAGATTGAAGGCGTGTCCGAGGCTTGTTTTGATTCCTGCTGTTTTCTTCCACCCCCTAACGTCACACGACCCGCCCCCAGCGTTGCCTTCACGGGGCACAAGGATTATTTGGAAACTGAGAAAAAATAATAATAATAAAAAAATAAAATAAAAGTACATTGGCCGTAAGACTAAAGTATTAATTTCCCCTAGTAGCTAAAATTATATATTATTAATTAATATATATTTATTTTCGGCTGCTATACACTTTGGAATAAAGCTACAATTAAAAATTAAAATAAGCCTTAATTTATATTTTCCCATCAATTCCCATTAGAAATGTGGCCACATAAACTACAGACACAATAGGGACACAATGGCCAGTTAGTCGCAGACCTGACACAAAGACATAAACTGACAACCAGCAACATCAAATAAAACTGAAAGAAAAAGAAATAGGCCTACACATTTTGCAAAAATAAACAAAACACACACATACAAGATAAGCCTATTAAAAAAAGCTGATCGTGTGTAGACTGTGTATATTTCATAATTCCCATTGTTCCTGAAGGTTGCACAGACATTGACAGACACTACATATTCCATAAACTGTTAACTCTTAACTAAACATAATGTTGACCCAAAGTTTTTTGACAGATCACAAAAAGCTATTATTCCTCAAGTAAAATGCTTTATTTCTTGTGTTACAATCATCTGCTTTTTTAGGAATGTGCTATTGCCAATACACAACAGTCTACAGTTGGTCCTAGTTCAAGAAATACATTGAGGTATTCAATGTCCCTGCTCAACATTTAATTAGTCCCAGATAGGTTCCCACAGAAAAAACATGTCTTTGAACACATAAATGACAGTGAGTAGCAGTTAACATTATGACAATGATTATTATTAGTAGTAGTACAATTATATGAACATCAACCTATATTTGGTCTCTAAATCTCCTGAAAAACCTTCCAGTGATGACACAACCAACAGCAGTGAACCAGACTATTTGACATCAGCAGACCAGCTATAGCTTCTTCAATGTTTTCACTCACTGATGCATTGGCTTTTGTGTTAATGGAAGTGATAATACAGGCAGCACAATGGCATGAACAATAAACAAATAAGATCTGAGAATATGTAAAAGACAGGAACCGCCAGATGTATTTGAATTATAATCCAAAATGTAATTAATAAAAAAAAAAAAACAATATACGAGTATTATTGCATGCTAAATGTGATTCAAAAAAATATATATTTTAGGAATATTTGGCACTTTAAATTTGACAAAGCTGATGTCTGGTCTGCATGTGTTATTACTTTTCCAGCACAGAGTATCAGATTAATGAATCTGAATGTTAGGAAATACGTTTTGGTCATATCCATATTTTTAGCCCTGAGATAATTTGTAACCTTCTAATTATTAAGAGAATTTGCATTACAGTCAATCATGTTCTCCATTGGCTTAAATGTTTAGTTTGGCAGAAAAATGTATAAATCGACTGATGAAACACTACTGACTACTTTTAATGAGCTTGTTGCTAATTGAACAGGTCCATTGCCTCATAAAATGTTAAGAGGTAGGAGAGATTCCTGTAAACAGTGTGTGGAAGTCCCATTTGATGTACATCGTATACAAAGAGTAGCACTTAGATATTAGAGGCACAATAGTTTCTTGTGCTTCTTACAAAAATATTAATTAGTGAAAATTAACGTGTTTTTTCTTCTTTTTTTGAATACCATCAAATGTCACAAAATTTTAATCCACAAGCTCTTTTGAGACTTGGGTCATTGTGGTCATGATATAGCACAAAATGTATTACAAAAAGTATTACATTCATTCCTGTTCTTTTGTGTAAGACTATCAGATTTACAACCAGTGATTTCAGTTCCAGTGCCTGAGCTTAACAATTATAAACACTAAAGAGAATTTGGTTGTCTTCTTTGTATTTTTACGTCAGATTCCTATGTAAAAATGTACAAAATATTGAAGTCTAAACCAATTTGATAATGTAATGATTTTAAGGGTTAAGACATCTAGGTGCTAGTCAAAATTCACTATTGCAACAGGACAATCTCCTCATTGTCATGGACTCCCTGAAGAAGCAGTTCACTGTTGTACTTCACCACTTTCCTTTTCTTTGCCGCCTTCAGGGTCCCCACCAGAGCCTCGAAAATATTAGCACATCGGTCGTCATGAAACAAAACTCCAAACTTCACGCTGAGCTGGCCATCTGCATCTAAAAATAAGACATGTATTTAGCATTTCTTGCTGAACACAAATTTAAACTTTGAGCTATGGGTCCTGCTTCATAAGACTTTTATTTTAAAATCTCAAGTAGTTCAATAATGACTTATAATGTGGATTTTCTTTACATTCAGCAGCCCACAAGATAAGCCATTTCTTCTTTTATGAATCCGTTTAAACAATATTTGATTTTTACTCGTTGGGCATATGTCCCACTGGTGCCATCTAGTGGAAACAATGTAGATTGCAAACCCTCACACAAGAAAACTTAATTCATTGTTCCCATCTATTGAGTTTTTAAACCCATACTTGACTGTCATATGATTTCATTTATCTGCAGTGATAACAGTGCTTTGACTCACTCTTCTCGCCAAGTCTGTGAATTTCCTCCACCAGCAAGCTCACTTCATGTTCAATATTCATTTTGTCTGGAAAAAAGAAATATGAACTTCATATACAATAATGTTTTCCTCATTTCCATGAATCCTTATTTATTCTATGGTTTAGACATGGGTTAGTCCTGATTTAGGCTTATTTTAGTCCAAATTAAACGTACTTGGGAAGTGCAATTTTCCTGGGTAGTAGTACACTGATTTTTCAAAAGGGGATTTTTATTTATTATTATTATTTTTTTTCAAAGACAAGGGTTTTTTAAATATAGTGTGGCATACTGACATAACAAGCTGCAACATGCACTTCATCAACGCGGAAATAGGTTCTCCCTGCTAGCTATTAGCCACAAATCATTCCTAAACCAACTTTACAGCAATTATACGAAATTGGCAACAAAACAACAGCAATGTACTTTGTCATATTAGATTTTCAAGGATTTATAACGACAGAAATCCCCAAACGACACGCTTAAATCCCGGTAACGCTAGCTTAATAACGTGAAACAATTGATTTGCTGCAGGGGCAATGAGTTGTTTAATCACGAGGATTAAAATAAAATAATATCTTGCGTATTAAAAACGCAAACCGATTTAAAAGCACACTTATTAGGCTAACATTTCACTTACTTGGTGTGTTTTTTGTAGGTTTTTCTGAAGAAGGACTTAGGCGTGAAGCGGTGGAGACTAGCGAGACACCGGCGAATGAAAGTGGTGCGTTCAGGTCCTCTCAGAAAAGTTCAGTTTTAAGTAAAAAAAAAAAGGAAGTTCTGCTGTTTTTAGAGAGGAGACCTACTCACTGTGGATTTAAAACGGGATATAGTAATTAAACGAGCCGTACAGCATACCTTTCTAATAATTCCGAATATGTAATTTATGTACAAGCTCGTATTGCATTATTAGAGCTTTGATTTATATTAATTATATAAAATCAGTAACATAAAGGTTAGATGTAGGTGATTTCTGCTCTGTTGTTTCTTGTTATAACCAATTGAATGTTTTGCACTAGCAATGTAAATGAATGTCTGCATTTAATATCTATTGATGTGTCCGTAATCGCTGGTTTTCAGTAGACAGTGAACGCAGCATGAGAGCTCATCTGACTTCATGGTGTCACAGTAATGCTTTTACAGACACTGCCCCATATATGGAGAAGTGTGTGTCAAACAGCTATTGTAATAAAATAAAGATGTAGTATTCACACAGCTTGAACCTGATCTTGTGAACTCTGTAAAAAGGTAACTTTGTCCTTACAGCTGTATGATCTCCCCAAGTTATTAAAAGCCAGCAACAGAAAACCACAAACCTCTGTTACATTTGCAAAATAATCATCTGAATCCAGCCAGATTCAATTATTTGCATGAAATATTTTTTTTAAACATATTTTTTTTAATATTGACAGTGTGGAAATTAGGTGATTCAATAATGTGGCCACCAAGTCTCTGAGTTAAACCAATGAGTTTGTTTATACTTTTTTATTTTGCTGTAGCAAATACTGTTAAAACAGTTTTTAAAATTGGTCTGTTTTACAATAATTTCACTGTGAGACAAACAAGGATTTTCTACAGGATTACCACCATAAAGATTACTTTGACACACAGTCACAGACTTTTTGTGGATTTTTACCTTGAAGGCGAACAGGAAGTATCAGCGGAAGTGACGCGGGGTTTTCAAAATGGCGTAGAAAGCATGAACGTCTCTGCAGAGTGACACAAAACGCGAAATATAACGTAAACATTAACACATGCATTGTTTTAGTGCCAGAATAACAGCACACGAACTCTTTTTGTGTGGTTTGTGACTAGAATTAATAAACCGAGTGGTGTGAGCGGGTGTAAAATGTGTAAAGTCCCCGCGAAGCTGAGAGAGTTGGTGAAGCAGCGACTGGCTGCAGCTGCGGAGGAGATCTTTGAGCTTTTGGAGAGAACCTTAACAGAATACGAAGAGGAGCTGATCAGTAAATATGACAAACAGAGGAAACGGGACAGAGCCGTGCTCTACACCGACGGTTTGTGCTTTAACTTTTCTATATTCGTAAAATCATTTAGTTATCATTGCTATTAAGCTTTCACCCGCGTAAAACGTCTATAATCCTGTGTGAAATATTATTTATTTTTTAAATTGTATTTAACCTTTATTTAACCATGCAAGATATTATTAACACGTGACATGTTCTTATTTACAATAGCAATTAGGGATGCACCTATATAAAAAAAATCTTGTCCGATACTAACATCCCAGTGACATATTGTAAAGATATTTTGGTGGGCGATGTTTCCTACGTTTTTATATAAATAAAAGGAAACTAGAAACCACCGTAGAAATAACTGTTTTAAAATGTAGTTATTAATCCAAATATAAGGACAATATGTAATAAAATATACAAAAAATAATAGAATTAGAATTTGAGAAATTGTCTTTCCTTTCTCTGGCTTTTTGTTTTTGTGGCTTATTTATTAAACTTAAATATTACAAGTTATTTTTGCACAACATCGTCTATCTACATAGGCCATACCGATATCAGTCACCTTGAGCGGATAGGGATGTGCATCCCAACATTCACTACGAATGAAACGAATTGACAGATCACTCCCAAATTTTATACAGTTACATATCATAAAGACGCCAAACCGGATTGATTTTTGTTCTTCTTTAATGAATATTAAGTAAGTAATTAAAGGGCCACTATGCAACTTTTCACTGTTTTGGTCACATTTCTCTTTCAGAGAGCTCCCCCTACAATTTCAGAGAATAGCACTGTCCACAGAAAAAACACAAACAATAAAGACTTTATATATATAGACTCTAGACGATCATAAAGCTACACAAAAACACCAGGTCTGTGTCAGTTGGCATCATTTTTTTTCTTGGAGCTCTCTCTGTAAAAGACTGTTTAAATCAATTTGTGGTTTTGGCGAGACCTGTGATTTGACCCGAGACTTCCAGGGACATTCATTCTAGCAAGGAAGCTTCATTCACCCCACAACAATTCTCATTTCTCATTTAGGATCACAATGACTGAAGTTTTCTTAAAGTTGCAAGTTGCATAGTGCCCCTTTAATTAACTTTTACTACTTTTTCAACTTTTCTGGACAGTTACATCATGAAGACGCTGAACTAGATAGATTTTTGTACTTCTACAATGAATAATTATTGATTAATTAACTAATTAATGCCCTGGAGCACTTTAATTAAGCCATTAATCCTGATGAGCATAAAAAAACTTATGAATTTTGGCACAATGATCCGGGCTGGTGTATATTTAATGTACATATGCAACTAAAGAATGCCTCTATAGTGCCCCCATGTTTTTGACCCCTATGGGACTCTGGACACACTTACTTTGGCAGAGAGTTGTGCCTCAATAGCGCTCCCTATAGGCTTTTAGGGAAATTTACAAAATTTGTCAAAAACATTTTTCACAAACATCCAGACAAATCAAAGAAGTCAAATAGACACTTCTCATATTTGTCATGGTTTGACGACGGTGCTGGTCTAGTTAAATTTTGTCATGCATTTCCCCTACATGCTGTAAAATAGCTAGCCCACATTGAAATAAGGCCTTTCAACTGTTTAGTCTAAAAATAGTTGTTGTATTTTAGCAGATGGTCCTGATCCTCCCCACATTGAAGAGGACACAGCATCACCCTCAGGTAAAGCACCAACAGAAGGATGGGGACATAATCCTGAGGGGACCCTGGTATCACATAATTTCTTTTGCTATTTCCAGAGTTTGAGGAGATGAGTGGTGTCTCTGTGAAGAGTGAAGAAGAGGAAGTTCCGGAGACATGGACTCATGGACCAGTTCACAACCAGACTGCGGACTGTCCTGAGTCTCCAGGCCCTGTGGCCTCATCAGGAGACCACCTGCTTCACCACAACAAAAGCCAGAAGAAAACACAAAACCTGGTTAAGAGCCACGTCTGTCCGTGCTGCGGGAAAGTGTGTCCGTCAAACTCTAAGTTAGAAAGCCACATGAGGGTTCACACCGGGGAGAGACCTTTCATCTGTTCAGTTTGTGGGAAAAAATTTGCTCAAAAAAGAACTTTGAACTGTCATATGTCGCTACACACCGGAGAGAAACCTTACAGCTGTTCAGTTTGTGGAAAAAGGTTTTCTGTGAAAGGGAATATGGAGCAACACAAGAAGATTCATTCTGGACTAAAGCCTCACACTTGTACCGTTTGTGGACAAGCATTTGCCCAAAAGTCTCATTTAAATGATCACCTTTTGGTTCACACCGGAGAGAAACCTTTCAGCTGCTCAATTTGTGGGAATCATTTCAGACAGAGGTCCAGCCTGAATAAGCACATGTCCACACACAGATAGAATTTTTAACTTAACTTTAACAGTCACTTTTTGGTTCACAGCAGAGGTAAATATTGTTATTTACAAATCTTTAACAATTAGAAGAAAATAACATTTATGGGACTGCATGACACTCTTTTTGTGTTTTACATGAGAGAGTGGTTCTTAAACTGTGGTTCCAGTGGTGGTACTTGGGCTCTATGGTACTCTGGAGTCCTTAGCAATACATTGGCAGAACCTGACCTGGGTTAGTCTTCATTATTCTTAATTTAGGTTTGGTTAAGGCTTGGTTTAAACATGGTTTTGGTTTAAACATGGTTTGGTTCTCATTTAGTCTTTATTTTGACCTAGTTTTGAACAGGTTTAGTCCTGATTTATGCCTATTTTGTCCAGTAAAACCATGACTTCATTTTACGAACAAAGGCAGTTTTCTTGTGTTGCACAGCAATATAAAAACAATATATACATTTTACACTATTTAACTTTTTAATAAGCTGTGCAACCAGATACGAGCAACATTGTTTTTATTGAGCTAGTAAAATGATCCTACACAAGACCTTATTATTGAAGCAGGTTGTGTTTAAAATGTAGTAAAGTTATAGTGTTTTGAAGAGTAAAAGAAAACCAAACCTGTACTCATTATTATATTCTAACATCTAAAATAACACCAAAAAAAACCCACCAGAATACAGGAAATGTTGAGTGTGGACACCCAGACACATATAGAAAGGAGAAATACCAATTTAACATTTGACAACATGAATACTTAAAAAAAATAATAATAAAAAAATAGTTTTTTAATTAGGGGCTTCTAATAAGTGCCTAGATCCTCTAAAAAAGGAAATCCCATGTGAAATCAGGCATTTTTAATAATTAACTTGCCCACCTATATTGCCCACCCAATCACAGTAGGCTGGAACCAGGCCTGATTCCCAATTTAAAACTGTAAATTACTGTAGTTTATTACTAATGAATTTCTAAAACAAAGATTTAACATGGATACTGGCAACGAGTAAGCATTCGTTTGAAAACAAATGGTAGATGCAGAGTTTCCCACAAATTTATTTTTGTGGGCAAATTTATTGTAAATATCAGTTTTGTGCTGTATGTTTTCAATAATTTTAGATTAGCAAGGTTTAGATTTGTTTGTTAGTCCAAAATATAAAACTAAGTAAATATTGCTTACAGGATGGCATATGTAACAAGCCACTATATCACATGCATCAGTTTTTTGTGTGTGGCTAAAAATACTGTAAAATCACATTATTTAGCATACAGGTGGCTCCCGAGGTGCTACAAAAGTGCCAATATGTACAGAGCTGCAGTAAGCATCATTTTATTTCTGTGTGTTATGTGTCTTATATTCTTGGCCCAGTATTAAGTATGGTATGGTTATCATAGTCCAACATTTTCTGCTTTACTATGGTTCCCTATTTCAGTTCCCAAGCTAAGCTGTTTTGACAGTTGCTCTGGTGTAGGACAAAATGGTTATGCTTTCCATATTTCTAAAATACTAATATAAAACTCTTCATTACATTAATGCCACAACAGTTTTATGGTAGAATTTGCTTCTCGTCATCTTGACAAGTTAAGCCTTACAAGATACTTAGAATGATAAGAAGTGTATTTTTTTTCTGACTTTTTCGCAGTAAATTAAAATGCTTAAAACATATTGCTATGTAGTTTTGTTCTTCGTAATGCTGAGCGCGCAAACATTTGTTTGTCCTAGCAAGACCACCGTCGTTCCCTCTCCGTCACGTGACCCGCAGTACTTCCTGTTTTCTCTTTAAATGGCTACTGCGATGTAAAACAAACCCCAGATGCTTTATATATCACCTCCTGGTCGCGTTTATTAGCCTTCCCATCTCTGTAGCATCAGGTACAAAAATGGCCGCTTCTTGCGTCTCTTTCCAGACCAAATTAAACTCTATAATGGAGTTGTTGTCCAAGACTGCCGTAGCAGAGATCTGTCAACTGTGGGAGGACGGCTTTCTTCTACTGCAGGCCGAGGTCCGGAGAAGAGACGGAGAAATAGAAGCTTTAAACAGAAAAATACTAGTGTTGGAGATTGAAAAACAAAGAGCTCAAATTAAAAATGTGACCTCAGCTTCTTCACAGACCGAGGAGCCAAAGAGGAAACTGCTGCCACTTAACGGCGGTAAGAACAGCCACAACAACAAAACATGTATTATTGCTGCTTAAAAACAAGTTAACTACAGTGTACCTGCCATGGCACAGCACTCACTATGTAGTACATTTATTTTATTTATATAAAGCAAATGAACATGACAATATCCCTAATCACTATTGTTATTATATCCTTAGAACGCTATAATTATTGTGTGGTCAATACGGTCCAAATTGGGATGTTAAATATAGATTTTGAATGTATTGTACAAATTAGTCATGCACCTGGCAACACCACTATAATGTATAATATGACACCTTTTCTATTATATTGTAAAAAAAATTGTTCTGATTGGTTCAGAGCCATAGAGATAACGATGCAGCTTCAATATAGCACACCTTAGCACAATTCTCAATGCATTTGAATGGCACTTTTAGTTTGGAACAAATGAGTTCAAGAATGTGCTGTTTAAAAACTGTCCCATTTTCGCTAATGGGGCTGTCATAACGCTGCTCATCTCTATGGCTCTGACTTGGTTGGTAGTCTTAGTCTTAGTCTTTAGTCTTATTGTTTATTTGTCATATGCAGGTTCCACACAAGGTCAACAATGCAATGAAATGCTTAGGATCAGAAGAACCGTTAAGATAGTCAAGAAGTACTAGTAGCATGCAATAATAGTACATGGTAAAAAAGTGTTTAAGTATACAATATAATAAACATATAATATAAAAATACAAAGGTGCAGGTAGGATTAAATAAGGTGTAAGTAGAGTATTTCACAGGTGGTAAAATGACTTCAAATGAATTTCATATTGCACATGATATAGTATTGCACAGGTTACTACCATAGCGTTGACAGTGAGGTAGTGACATACATAATACATTCATATAGTGCAGCAGCAGAACATATGTAAATGGTTTAGTACAGCACTAATGCAGAGTTCTCATTACAGGTCCTGTTATAAATTCAGTTTTTAGTTTATCATCTGAACCAAGCGTATGTAAGAAGACAAAAACCTCAGCCAATCAGAAAACAATTTCTCCAACCTCAGCACCACCAGCAGTTCAAGAAGAAGACAAGGAGCATAAAATGACTCCAAAACAAGCCAAAAGTATTGAGGAACCAGACCTAATTATTAAAATGGAGGAAGAGGATGATGTACACATTTTGGAGCCCACTTTCAAAAATATTGAAATAACTAGCCAATGTCCAGACGCGGAAGAAGAGGAGAGTCAGAGTCAAGCCTGGATGCAAGACAATAATGAAGACTGCCTTGTAAACTCAAAACTTTTACAAAATTTAGACTCAGAAATTCTTCTCATTCAAAACACATTGGACATTTTAGAAAGCTCCACACTAAAGACTCATAATGATGTACTTATACAGGACGATGGGATGGTACATGGTGCACCAAGTAAACCAAGAGCTACGGTTTCAATAAGTCAACATAAAGAAGCTGTACATTTAGATCAATCAGTCACTGTTGGTAACAGTTTAGTAAAACCATCTCAAAGTGACAATACTTTAAACCCGGATCATATGTTTAATGACAACACCGTGAGTAAAACTAACACAAAAATGAAGGAAAAGTGGTATATTTGTCCGTTTTGTGGAAAGAGTTTTGACAGGATCAGTCATCTTGAAATCCATCAGCGGACCCACACTGGAGAGAAACCGTACATGTGCATCACATGTGGCAAGGGCTTCTCTCAAAGAAGTAACCTGTATAAGCATCAGAGGACTCACAAATAGCTTGTATGATATGGTTTGATAATAAAAAAAGAATAATGAATTGTATATCCAGGTTAAAATAGTTTTGCAGTTCAAAATTGGCTTATTTAGATTGACTGTTAATATATACGGCAGCGTAGTACTGCCAACTGGGTGTGAATTAATTTAAATTATCACGTTTTAACAACAAAATGATCATGATTTTACAAAGTACTATCATGTTTTAAGAACATAACATCATGTTTTAACAAGTTAAGTATCACGTTATGACGTGATAATCTAGAAAATGATCACCTTTTTTCACGTGATACTAATTTATCATGAAATTACAAGATACTAAACATAGCTTGTTATAATGTGATACTTATGTAAAAATGTGCTGGTATCTTGGTAAATGATGTGATGATGCAATATCTTATATATCTATATGATAAATTAGTAATAGTAGTAAAAAAAAGAATGAAGAGGAAAGGAGATTAAAGTGATTTTGAAAATGGCTTGTCCTCTTTAGTTTATTGTCGCTTTTATTTTAAAGACATGTTATTTGCTAAATAACGTAAAATTAAAATGTTTTAATAAAAATATAAATAGTAATATTTAACATGGTTAAATATTTATGAATATGTTTTTCTCATTGTGCAGTTTGGATTTGTTTTAGTGATTTATTTAGTCCTGATTTAGACTTTGTTTACTTATGCTTTAGACTTGGTTAGCTTGGTTTGTTTTTTTTATTTTACAATTATTTGTCATTAAAGTTATGATTATCTTTGATAGTACTGCACAGCACGCTGATCACAAAGAAGAGATGCACTGATTCCCAGACACTCTATAAATGTTCGGGAGGAACCCAAGGACGTTCCAGTATAAGGGAGGAGTCAGATGTCAGAGCCACCTTAGCTAAATATTCTGTTAGTGTGTTGCCTCTGACTAATGTCTGGTGTGTAAACCCTGCCCCAGGACCACAATTGATAAAATAAAATTAACCTCCCAACGCTTTTAGTAATAAAAAGTCATAGACAGTTTCAGTGACCCACGGTGATGCTGGAGGTTTATGTGGAGGAGTCAGACCGGAAGTCCCGCGCTGGCTGTGCGCGTCTTGACAGTGGTTGTAGGAATGGCGGCCGTGATCACTGGAGGAAGCGACCAAAGACCCTGAAACTTTACTTCTAGCGGCCCCGCGGAGGAATTTGTTTATATCGAAAGGCAGAAAGCCAACTCTACAGAGGGAACCAGGGCGAATAAGTGTTATGGTTCAACAAACACGGTCGACGTCCGCAGTGAGGCAGCAGACGCACTTTCCGACCCGCTGTTAGCTCATCATTAGTGCAGCTGACTTTGATTCAAGGTAGCTTTAGCTCGCTACTGCTGTACTAGCCAGCCTGTGTGTTGTTGGCTGGCCCAACAAGTTAACAAGTGATTACCCACATGAGGGCATCCCTTATTTGAATGCCCGTGTGGTGAATAGCTGTCATTGTAAACGGACGGAGTGGCTCCCGACGACAAGAAGTCAACACACCGCGCGTCGTTAACATTATTATCCAGTGCTAACCTTGGCTAGTAGTAAACTAAGGCTAGCTAAGTTGGGATCCTGAAGTCTCGCCCATTTTTGGACCCTGCCCCAGCCACTGGCTAAGGGCTAATCAACAGAAAACTATTGTGGTTTCGAGGCTCGTTTGGTACTACGATGGAAAGTCTAACCTTGAGCGATGTTGAGCAGAAATATTACTCGGATTTGTTCGTCTATTGCGACACGGACAACACCAAAAAAGTGGCTTCAAACGGGAGAGTTCTTGACCTTTTCCGGGCGGCCCAGCTCCCCAGCGAAGTTGTCCTACAGGTAAGCTGCATGGATTAGCTTTTAGTTTAGAACGTGCTATGGGGAAAGAGTTGAACTAGCGACAAAACGGTGTTTTTTGTGACATTTGTTGAACTTGTTTGGCTGTCAGAGCGCAGCTGTCAACGCGTAAAGCTATGTAGTTAGCTTTGGTGATTAGCATTATTGCGCAGCAAGAGACACACATCTTACAGCTAGTATTCAGCTTAAGCAAAAAGTTAGTTTAGAATCAGATCTATTTAGAATGAAGTTTAGACTTATGATGGCCTGTTCATGTGTATGGTCATACCCAGGGTTTTAGGAACGCTGCCTGTCAGGAAGTAAATAAAGTAGCCTATTCCAGAAAAACGACATGCTTATTTAGGACCTATTAATTTCTGTTTGGATACGAAATGACTAATATTGATTCCTTCAACCATTTGAAAGGAATACATAATGTAACCAATTAGCAAGTATTAATAAAAGCATGTTATAATGTGTTATTATGTACCATTTAAACACAGTGAGTTAAATTGTGCATAATCCGATCATTATTTTGTATATAGTAAAAACACCAAGTTGTAGACTCTGCCTCCTATGTGCTATACCCCATCACAGTGTTGCTTCATATCACTGCCCACTCTTTCCTGTCCTCTCCCACTACCAACATCTGCTGTGCTCTGCCTGGACTTGCATGAGCTCACCATTTTCCTTCAAATTAATATAACAACAAAAATAATGACTTCCTACTCATCTGCACAATTTCACAAAGTATTTATTACACTGCAGTGCTGTACAAGTGATAAAAAGTGTGAAAGTAGAAATACCATCAAAGCTATTACTTCAGTTTGTAAAGACCCACCTGAATCACTATCTACATCCAAGATTGACCCATTGGCCCATTGCCTTGGCTTCTAGTTACCATTTTCAATCAGTTTAGCTCCTCAAACCCGATATCAACAACATCAAGTCTGTCTGGGATATTTGCCTGAAGAGACAGAAAGATGTGAGCAATTTCCATAAAACTACAGCATTTAAGTTGTTAGCAGCCACAGCTAACACATTCTTGTGACTCCACGTCTCTCAGCACTGCTAATATTTGCAGTTTGTGTGAGTCAGCATCCTTTTCAAGGTCAACAAGGGAGCTATGTTGTATAATAGTGGGAGTATATAAAGGCCTATTCAGACAAATGCACTGTTATTTCTTAGCTTGTACTGGCTGCTAGTGTCATGTTGTGACAGGCTCTTGACTGTGACCGAAGCTTTGTATCTATAGGTTTAGTCAGAGTAAGCAGAAGAGAGTGCAGTCAGCTAGAGCAGGCTGTTTCTGGCTGTACAGCTGGACTCATGCTGTATTCTGTGCATATAATGTTTGGCTTTCTGGTTATGAAGATATTTATGGGGTTTAAACAAAAAATTGAATAAAACATGTTAGCTTCTGTATATTGAAGTGTAGGCAAAACATAGGCTTCATGACGCCAATATAATTAGGTTAATAATTGTAATAATAATAAATTAGATTATGTTTATTGTGTTTAAAACCCTGAACACTTTGCATTTGAGTTGTTAGGAAGGTGACTGGCGTGTCTTGCCCAAGGACACACTGGCAAATGTAGTCAGTGGCAGAGCTAGACTTTTATACAAGGGGTGGCAAATGGCTGAGCAAGGGTTTACCAGAGGGGTCCATATACAAAAGAGAAATTAGATAAATATGACCACACAATGTCTACACCAGCTCTCAACACAAGCCTGGGCTACACCATGACCAAACAAGAAGTTTAACGGAACCATAGACTGAACAAAGACTAAAACTGGACTAACCTAGACCACCCTAAAGAAGGACGCATATAAACCCAACCAGAGGACTAAGAAATTCTCTTTTCGTTACTATACTCACTTTAGTTATAGACATACACTCGAGCTGCTTAAGCACTTCACAAATTTGTAAACAATTATAAAACGACATTATAAAGCTACAAGGCCCTTTGTATTTATGAGCTGGTTACTCTCTTTACACCAGAGCTTAATAAACTGATTTTAATTGAATAAACAATGAATATATCCACTGCAGTTTACACTAGTTTTTAGTAATGATGGCATTTGGTCTATTCTATCACACCATGCAAATTTGGGCTGTGGCTCTTTACAGATGTACTATTTTGGCAAAAAAGTGCTCTTTGGATTCAAAAGGTTGCAGACCTCTGTTTTAGTCATACAATGCATTACAATGTTAAAAGGTAAAAGAGATAAAGCTCTGCACATGGTTAATTTACATAATAAACAAAACATGGAGCATGCAACCCTCTACACTCTGCTGCTACTTTGTTTTAGAAATGTACTGCAGTGCCACCGGACGATCCCTTTTTCAGCTGAATCCCATCTGAGAGTCTTTGCTTTGTAACATTTCAGATACAATGTTGTTAATCTTTCTCCCTTGTCCTTGTTTGTAGATCACAGAGCTATGTGGAGCAACTCGCCTCGGTCACTTCGGCCGGAGCCAGTTCTACATTGCTCTGAAGCTAATAGCTATCGCTCAGTCAGGCCTTCCCCTCAGGGTGGAGAGCCTCAACTCCGGTAAGTACATGTACTCCGCAAAGACGCATCTAAGACTATTCTTCTGACTGTATAGAGACATCATAGGACAATAATTCCAATAATGTAGACTATGAAGGGGTGCACGATCAAAAAAATATTACCTCGATATTAGCATGTGTGATATTGAAATTGCTGATGTGTCATGTTTTAATTATTTCATGTCATTGTTTGTTGCATGCATTTGGTTTTCATCAGAGTTTGCCCAATCAGATGGGACCTTATATGCACCCCCATAGTATACTGTTTACCTATTTGCGGGAGAGGGCCCATAGAGGAAAACATTAGTTGAAGCGAGAGCCAGGACAATGACGGCAAACAACTTGTGCCTTGTGCCTAAAAAGAATGGCATGTCTGAAATATGGGACTACTTCAGCTTCAGGGGAAGTGGAGAGGTAACACAACTCTTTATGCATGAGATGCTCCAAACTCCAAACGCCTCACTGTCCGGAGACTCTAGCGGCTCGACTAGGGTTGAACAGCGTGCTTACAGCTAGCCGTTTCCTCATCCCCAGTTTAATGTTGCGTGTGATCATGTGACGCACAGCTGTGTGCAGATGCTGTGTGACCTGTTTAGTCGGAAAACACGCTTAAAATAAATGAAAGACTTGTGTTATTGTAAACCAAATGCCCCAGTACTAGCCCACAGTCTCTTCCCTGTCAGGGTGTGAGCAGTGAGGGACAGTCTAGTCTTTGATTCTCTGTCCACTGGTAATTCTAAACCAGTACAAAATTACACACCTCTTCCAATCACGTCCCTGTGTAGAGACCCCGTAAGAGCAGGGAAGTTTCTGGGGCTGACCACAGAGGAAGACCTAGAGTGATGATACCTGACAACCCAATGGGTCACAGCAACAGCAATAACATCAACAACAACCAGCACTTAACCAGAATTAAACCAGGACCGGTCCCAGACTATCAAGAACAAAACTAGGTCTGAGTACCAGAGTGGGAGCCCACCAGTGGTACCCATACTACTGTTTAAGAACCACAGGCCTATTTGTTTGCCCATGCAAAACTACTACTTATAAAAATGTATTTCTTTCGGGGAATGTTAAATACCACAATAATATCAACACTCGTATCACATATTGCATGTTTTTCTTTATATCATGCACTTTTATTGTTTGTGACTGAAAATGGCTTAAGCAGGCCTCAACTCTAAAATCTTTGTTGCTAAACTGTATACTGTTGCCTGCCACCTGGGGCTGTATGATAGTGGTTATAGATAATGTATAGCCTGTGAAAATTTACTTGAATGAGTAACTTTAATGTTAGTTTATTTGTATCACAAAATGCAAAATGAGCAAAGAATTATTAATTTTTGGTGTCACTATAGGGATCCAGGATTTTTACACTACCATTGAGACAAAAGCCCACTGCCTTGGCTTACAGTTAGTAACTATTTTACTTGGTTTAGCTCCACAAATATCAGCTCTGCGTGGGATTAGCATGAATCTTTGCGTTTTGTAAGTAAATGAAATGCATGTCATATTTTTGAAAAAGATACTTGACCTGACACATCATTCTGTATGTCAGTCAAAAGTACTATATGTTATAATTAGAATCGGTGGAATACCGTGAGTATGATTTAAAACACTTTTCAGTTTGATCTTTTTGCCTATTTTGATATTGCTGCCAAATAAATTTTAATTATATCCAAAATAATTGGATGTTAGCAGCTTTGCAGGAAGAGTAGAGCCTCCTGAGGCTTTGTTTGTTCTGTTGGTGTAAATAGAGTTTGTAGCCTACAGCCCCAAGTGTTAGTAATGCAAATTGTGAGCATTGTCTCGAATAACATGATGGGAAGGTGTAAGAGGCTAAACATTGCAAAAGGAAATAAATATAAGGAAGCAAGTGGCGTAGTTCCTCTTATCATACAAGCATGATGCACAATGTAAAACTTAACAGTCAATGTGTGTCAAGTTTTAGGGTTTTTTTATACTGACTTTTTTTTTAAAGGCTTTGCAAATTCCTTAGACTTTGAAATTGGCTCAAAAAGTCTTGGTTGTTTTGTTTCTTGTAGCGAAGCATAACACGCCAAATACACTTTTGCCCCAGACATTGCTTTAGTTTTATTAAAGCTGTTCACAGAAAGCCCAAAATAATCTAGCTCATGTTTAGATAAGAGATACAATTTGAGCCCAAGATATTCACAGGTGGATTGTGTACATTTGCAGGTTTCGGTTCACAAGCAGCACGTTGTGTGTTCAGATAATGTTTGCCTTTTCGAAGAATTGTTTGTTCTGTGGGTCAAGTTGATATAAGGAGTACGGTCAGGCCAAATGAGCTAGGGATTTTTTTATTGTATACATTATTTTTATTTCACCATAATGAATATACATTTTATGATTAATTCACTCATTTTACAATAACCTAACCACATATTTTGACTTATTTTGATGAGATATTCTTTTAGCAATTATAGGCTTTAAAAAGGATGATTAATTTTTATTATTAAACATTGTATTTATATAGCGCTTTTTAGGACTCCTAAAGCTTTACAATTACATTATTCATTCACTCCATACACTGGTGGTGGTAAGCTAGTCTTGACAGAAGCGTGGCTGCCATTATGCGCCTACGGCCCCTCCGATCACCACCAAACACCAATTACACAACCACATTCACTCATGATAACTGAAACCTCCTAATGGCCACTGATTTACAGTTGTATAGGTTTCAGGTTTCAGTTTATTTGTCATATGCACATTCAACACAGGGTCAGAAAATGCAATGAAATGCTTTGGATCGGAAGAACCGTTAGACTCGCTAAGATACTCATGAAGTACTA